>VYZV01037727.1:8641-74175 GCA_013401275.1 Pandion haliaetus | reverse complement strand
CCGTCTCACACTGCTTCAGCGCGGTTTTTACCATGGGGTTACGGCCACCTTCGGGAGCCTCCGCTCCACTGTTCATCCCCATGGGCTGCAGGGCCATCAGCCTCCTCCTCCTCCCCCTCCACTTCCATGATTCCAGTATTGGCGGCGATGTTCCTCTCACGTTCCCCCCAAACCCCACACTGCCGGTTCCCCTTCTTAAATATGTTCTCCCAGAGCGGCTCCCACCGTCACTCCCCTCCTAGAGGCGGGTCCGACATTTTGGGGCAGCGAATTCTTCCAGCAACTTCTTAAAGGGGCCGCCTCTGCAGCCCCCCTCCCCTGCCACCAAGGAAAACCGCGCCACACAAACCCATAACAAAGTTCTTACTAAATTTCAGCTACATCAGCTTTCTGAGCTCTAGGTTATCAGGAATTTTAGCACAAGTATATCTGATGCATACTAGGTCATTTGGAAACAAGGTTAATAGCATGTCTAGTTTGGGAAGCAATGCAAAAAATCTGAGTATTTGTTATTAGGCCTAACTCAGCTATTTGTGTGTTTGGCTGCAAATGGACATATCCCTACCTCTGAGAAGGCCCTTGTGGCCTTTCATAGGATTCAGCATGGATATAAAGTTCCACTTGCATGGAGGGAACAAGAGGATCAGGGACATAAATAGCAGAAGTGCGCACAGAAAAAAAATATTAACTCCGTATGTCACAGATATTAAGATATTAATAAACCTGTTAGCTTGTCATAGTGCAAGACTGGCTTATTCTATTAAAAAAAATCCCCTTTCTGTTATGCCGTTAACCTGAATTCTAGTAAACACAAAAGGTACTGTCACAAATAGTATAGCATGTGTTACCTACCTCAGCATAGATGTCCTCATTAATTGAGTGCCCTTAAAACATGGGTGTTAGGAAATGGTGCAGAGATTTGTTCATGAAAGTATTGCCTTATTCCAATATATGCACAGCCCAGCTAGGTTGCAATTAATAGCTATGAAGGTAAAACTGGACTTTAAATACAGTCCTGAGCTATGAGTAACTATAATGTGACACATTAAATTACCGTAGAGATCAAAACTAATAAGCCCCAAACTAATAATTGCCAGCCGCAAGACAACAATTTGTTATTTCAGATGAGCCAACTTTGAAGGAATGTGAAAGGAACAGAAAAAAATTAGTTCATGTGCAGTTACAGTAGATATCACTTATCACACAGTAATAAGATAGTGGACAGCACAGATTGCAGCTATGAAATATAGATAAAGCAAACTTGCAAATAGAAGGAAATGTGATCATCTGTAATGTTGACAAACAAAACTAAGAAAAAAAGAATAGAAAGGGAAAATAGAAATCTAATTCAGTAAAATGTGGAGCACAGATTACAGAGTAAACTAGAAACACTCCTAAATTAATAAAAGAGAGCTAGAGTCCAGTACTAAACTGGAATGCAGTTGGTTGAAAAGCACGTATTAATGCTCTCTTTCCCTCCGTCGCTGCTTTCTCTGCCTGGAGTGAGCACTCAGAGATTTTGTTTCTCACTGCCATGATTGCTCATTTTTTCAGTAGAGATAATGAGATTGAGGCAGGAATAGCCTTCTTTCATTCTCTTGTTCCATTTCATTTCTCTCCTCCCATTTGCACTACAACAGTGGCAGAGAAAACATCAAGGAGGGGAGTTGGTAATAGTTCATGGTCAAGAGGCAAGACACGTTCTGCAGAGGGATCCTAGATGGAGTTTCAGCTGGGGTTGGGGCACACTTCTCTCCCTGTTCTCCCTGTTCTCCCTGCTGAGCTGGGTTTCTCCATCTTCACACGGCTCTGTGATCCTGTCTTGGACCACAGGGCAACTGAGATGGGCCAACAGAGGAAGAACGAGGCAGCCATAAGACTTCTTGGATGCTTGGCTGTGTTGGTTCATCAGCAGTGCACCACCCTGGAGCAGTGCTGTGAGGAAGGTTTTGTAGGAATAACCCAAAATCTGTGTGTGCTTATTTTCATAACAAATTTCTAGGAATCATCCTAGCCAGGCACTTACAGTCAGTGCTCAAAATGGAGGCGCTCCTCCTTTGCTGTTTCACAAATATCACCTGGAAGGCACAGAACAGGAGGAAGTGGTAAGGAAGGTGTGTCCCCTGCAGTGCACTTGTGCAACCAGAAGCCAAAATTAGCAGGGGGACCATCTAATTGTATTTGTTCTGCTTGCAAATAGATAACCCCCCTGCTAATTTCAGCTTCTGCTTACAAAAGTGCTCTGCAGTATTCACTCCCCCCTTCCTCCTGTTCTATTTGTGATTTGGTTTTTTTCTTCTCTCAGATGTGATTTCCTTACATTTCCAGCTCTATTTTCTCAGTCTTTTCATCAATATTTAATATGTGAGTGGAACAGTGGGCAGTTACCTTCCTTTTCTTTCGCTTTTTTTCCCTCTAAAAGTGCTGGTACTCAGCTCTGGCTGCAGAAGCGCTTGGCTCCTGGGAGCACTTGCTCAGTTTGAGTACTGCCTGCATTAAGGAGCCAAAGCCTAACCTGAGCCTGCCAGAGGGGGTTTAAAAAAGGCAATAATGACTAATTGACCTCTTTAATGAGCTTAGGAGTTATAAAGTAGATAATTGCAGTGCATATGACATATTTTATCTAGGTTTTCAGAAAATCTCTGATAAGGATCTACATGACAGGCTGTTTCTGAAGATGAACCTAACAGGGGCTGAGAAGGACATGGCATAGAAACACATGAAAGAAAATGAATTTTCTGTGCCGAGGGATCTTTGTCCCCCAGAAGGGAAGAGTTAAGTGTGATTAATACCTGGATTCATAGTTTGATTTTAAATAAATTACCTAGCTAGAAAGACCCACCGTAACTCGCTGTATGTGCTGATGATACTAAATTATGATGCATACTGAGCACAAAATGAGTGGCAAGAAATATTCATCGTGCCATAGATCAGCTCAGTAATTGAGCTGACACATGGCAAATTAAATTTATTCCTGAGAAATATGAAATAATGCACATTGTTCTTGCTATAGCGATGACGAACATAAAGCCCCTCTAGAACATTTTGACAAAACAGCCTTTACTAGAAGATAGCTGTCCTAGACAATGTATACAGGGAGAGAAATACCTGAAAAGCTGAACACAGATGGGACTGGCTTTGGCATTTCGTTTTCTCTGTATTACAGTGTATTGCTCCTGCCCATTCGTTACTTGTTTTTCCAGTTCAACACAAAGCTCTTAAATTGCTGGGATTTTCTGAAATCTCTCCATACCTTGCCATTCTATTAGGATGAAAAACAAACAAGTGAGCTGGATGCATGAAGAAAAGTCCCTCAGTGTTGGAGCTGGAAAGGCAGGGAAAGTGCAATAACTGAACTTTTAAAATGTGCTGGAATGACCACGCTGAAAACACCATCTATTTTACCTTTATATTGGTGGCAGTAAGGTAAAGAGAAATGAAAATAACTATTTCATAGGTCATTGTACTAGGACTCAAGTGAAATGGGTGATGTGGGTTTGGTCATATATCTGGCTTTTCATAATGTGCACACTCTGTGGTGGTGTTAAAATAGCTGATGGCTAAGATTTGAGGCACACACCTGGATCTTGGAAGATCTGATGAACTAATTACTTAATCCAGATCTAATAGCCCAGGGCAGTGTCTGTATGATTCATTTTGGTCTTTCAGAGTTAACACCAGCACTTCCCATTATCCTTCTGTGTGGCTGCTGTGATTCTCAGCACCTATTTTCATCTCCTTACAGTCGTGCATCTTTGAATTCACTGGCTTAAGTCAAGATGGAGTCTACTTTTCAATTTTTACTTCTCAGTTTCCAGCTCAATTTTCCAGGTATGATGGGCAGTTTCCTGCTAACAATTGGCAATAGAAGCTGGTGCGTGTTGTGGGAGGACCGGTGATGCAAGGAAGAACAGGGGTGAGGGCTTCCAAGCACAAACAGCCACCAGAGAAAAATGCAGATATTTGTAGAAGACTTTTTTTTTTTTTTAAGGAAGGGCTAAGTTGTGACATTTAGGTAGAAGTCTGTCATGCTTAAATTCATTGCAGCAGAGAGAAAGACACAGTCACAGGGGCAAGTCACAAGACAGCAGTCCCTCTGAATGGTCCTGATGACCACAGAATACTTGTGGAGCTTTATTGACACCTTGATTACAGTTAAAACACTCTTAACTATGTGACTCATCAAAATTAACATCTTATCAGAATTAGTCATTTTAGTTGCTGCTGATGGATGCAGACTTATTTCTATGGTGTATGCTCCTTTTGTTTTTTCAGCCATCAGGATGGTTTTGGTTTCAGCTTCCAGTGTTATGCTGATGACAGATCTATGTGACTTGTTTCTTGACTACTCAAAGCCATTTAATCTCTTTGAATTTACTTTGAATGTCAACATTTTGAAATGTCTCTATGAAAATCTGTCACTATTCTCTTAATTTTTTACTTCATTTCTTTTGCCATCTGAGCTCTGCTTCATGATGGCAAGGAATTGCCTCTTTTTCGGGATCATGTTACACATTCTGTTTACAAAGCCATCTTTTCATGATTTGGAAACATCTCACAGACAAAGTATACACAGAAGGATAAATGAAAAGGCTTACCTTTGTAGCACATTTTACTTTCCCCTAGATTCAGAATTCAGTTGCAAACATAGAGCATTTGATTCAACTCTTAAAATATACCTTGTTAATAATGGGTTTCTAGTTCAACAGTGCAGGCCAGATCCATTCCTGCTTTTGCAATTGTCAGTGCAATTGGGCTTATGATTTAATTTTAAATTGGACTTCTCATGGACTTAGCAGGAAGTTTTAAAGAGCCTATGTTTTTGAGTGTCTGAACACTCTTGGTATCTCAATTTTTGAATAGTCTCCTTGAGACTCTTGAATAATTTGGCTTCCAAAGTTTTAAGTCGAGAATTTTCGGTCATAAAATTTTAACTGGAATTTATCATTGATCCGACAAAAAATTGATAGCCTTTTTATGAAGAGGAAGAGTTTTGTCATCTACTGTTCTGCCAAAATTCTTAGGATTTTTTTTTTTTAAGTGAAAGCAACATGTGCTGATAAGAAATTAAAATAGAGAGCAGGTAGTTTATCACTGGAAACAATATCCTAAAGTGATGAAGTGTAGCATTTTTTAAAGTTGGATAATATATGAACTAGGTGTTGGGAATGAATGAATATTACCTCTCACATCCAGCTCTGTGAAGATGCTATCACAAGTCCATTGGAGAAACTGGTGGTTCTGTAATCAGCACAGGAAATTTTTGCAGGATGAAGTCTTTAAATGGCATTTTAAAAATTGTTACTAGCTGATACTTGCCTAGATCTGTTGCAGTAATCCGCCCTCAAAATTTTGCTCAGGGTACCACCTGCTGCTTAATTTCCATTTTCTAAGAACTCTAATAAACCAGAAGTCAGTGTTTTTATCCCCTACCACTACACTGGATTGGTCTGTTCGACTGATTGTAGTTTATGATGTGGAAAGTGCCTTGTTATCTAGTAGATTATCTCTGCTTTTGAAAAGAAAACTACGTTCGTTATGTATTGCTCTATGCTTCTTCATGCCATTTGATACTATTGATCACAGAAGCTTCTCTCTTGCCTCCAGGAAGCTTGAGGGGTAAACAGAAACACCCTTAAATGACTTAGATCCTTCATCTCAGATTAAAACCAAATGTTTGATTGGGGCAAATGGTTTTCCATGTCAGCAACCATCCCTTGAGAGCCTCTACAAGGGTTATTCCTCTTCTCCCCTTATAAAACATCTATGTGATTCCACTGAAAATTGGTATATATATCCTGATGATTTCCAAAGAAACCATTTATAAGCACCAACTTTTTTTCACTGATACAGAATTTAAAATCATGTCCCTTTCCTTATTACCTATTTTTTTGTTAATGAGAAAATAAGTTTTCAGTGTCCATCCCTGCTGCCATCACATGGAAAAAATACTCCAGTTAAAATCATCTTAAAGGCCCACCTCTGTAACCACCTCTCTTCCTCTGTTATATTCCTGCACTGAATATCTTCTGTGCCACACCAAGTTCTTACTTTATCTCATGATCTTCAGGCTGTTTGGCCTTTCCTTCTTGTCATGCCTACTGTTGCTATTAATCTCACACTAGGTCCATCCACTGGTGATTAGATTTATTGACAACCTGCTTGTCTCCATATCTGTGTCTTTGCTCTAATGCCATGAAATGCTCCTTCTGAACTGGTAAACTGCAAGGCCACTACCCTTTCCTTATATAAACCACTTTTTTCTTTCTTTCTTTTTTTTTCTGCAATGACTACAGGAAATCTAATTAAGGATCGGATCTGTCTTTCATAAAGCGAACATTGCCATCAAATTCAGTACAGGTTGGACTGGACCGTAAACTTGCTTACACGTTATCTGCATGAATTTCAAAAATGTCTAATTGATTAAAAGTCAGTGGGACCTGGTTTTCTAAGTTACCCCAGGGCTTTTGAAGATCCTTCTCCATATTTTGTCAATGAAATCAGAAGTCAAATCTGCCTTCAAGAAGTAACCCCTTTCTACTTCTCTCCTTCTTACGTCCTCCCTCATAACTTATTGGCTTCCTATTGTGTCACATCTTACATTAAATACTAAGGTCTGTAGGACTGAGAAAAATACCTTTTCTGTTAGGAATATTTTGGGGAAAAATTAAGCTAAAATAGTAGTAAATGTTTCTGTTTCAACAGGAGAGCCTTTTCTTTACCTTTTCATGTTGAAGATGGTATTATTGGCATATCTAATAACTTTGTCAGGTAATTATAGTGTACTTCCCTAACCTTGCCCTGCTTTATGAGTGCATGTGAAGCTAAGGCATTACAACAAAAGGAGAGGTAGGACCATTCAGGGCCATATCGTGACCTCAATTCATGAACAAAACTCCTATCGAGAGATGCCAGCTTGCAAGGGGAGGATGTGATTACACCAAGGAGTGTCTGTCTCTACCCCGTATAGCCACAGAAGGGGCAATAACAGTTCTGTGGGTCAAACTCCTAGAAAACGCTGGCTGGCTTTGATACTGAAAGGCAGTGTGTTTGTTAATACAGAAACTTTGAGAGATGTAAAAATTCCAAGTCACAGGACAGCTTAAATCCCTTAATCTAAGGAGAGGCAATGATGTAGATGTGGGTCTGGAAGAGGTAAAGGAAACTCTGAGAGGCGATCTGTGCAGAGACGCTCGAATTCATCACTAGAATTGTGAAGTCAATGCTCCCCATCATGCCTTCACAAGAATAAAGTAGATTCACATCACTAGGTCTTATGCTTCCTTTGAGGCTATTTGATTTCTGATATATCAAGTGCTCAATATATTTTGTTTGATGGAGGTTGATATATTCCAAGTGTGAGACTTCATGAAAGTAAACATCATGATGTGGACAAGGAGTTTAAAAACCACTACTATCATAGAAGCAGGACAATATTTGGAATCAATTGCAAGCAGATCATTAACTGTTCTGCTGGCCAAATTTGCTTTAAATCAGGCAGGTGATAAATAAGTCAGCCCAGCTATTTGGGAATTATAGTGCTTCCATTCTGGGAATGAATGATTCTGTTGTTTGCACATGCAGATCAGTTGGAGGAATAAAAGTATGCTATGCAATATAAGGCTGGGGTAGAGATGAAAGGTTAGGCTCTGAGCACTGGAAACTGGCTCCCTAAATCCGTATTTGAGAATATGAATAGAAATCAATTGTGTGGCCAGAGGTGCTGAGTTCTGCGACTGCCAATCCTCATGAAAGCCGGTGCTCTCATTTGTCAGTGGTTAGTCTCTCGCTAATCACCTCTTCCATCAGGACAGCTCTGTAAAGTAGTGAGCATGAATCTGCCTCCCACATGGAGCAAAATTCATACCATCATCCGTGAAAGAAAAGAGGGCAGGTAGGAGCCAGCACTGCTCTGTTCATTATTATAACATCTTCCATGTCACCGGCGGGATGTCCCTGCACACGTGACTCCCGTGTGTTCACGAGGCCCATGAGCCCACCACTGTGCTCTGACCTGTTGTGAGGAAATGAGAAATCAATCACTTATGCATTTGGCAGAAGCATATATGGGTCTAGAAGTAATCGTTGCAATCTACCTAAAATCTCTTTTGGTTCTTTTTCTCCTCCTCTTCGTCCTCCTCCCCCAACCCAGGCAAGGGAACAAAGCAGCCACCTTGCAGTCCTGCAAATAGCCTTTCCAGAGTTTTTGCTTCTGTAGGGTAAAAAACAACCCTCTCCCCGTGCCCTTTGCAAACTGCTTGTTTGCAAGCATCAAAGTAAACATCTAAATGTCACTTAAACATGAAAATAGGTAGGAGGCACATTAAAGAAACTTCATCTCCACTTCACATCAACACCACTAAACGCATTGTTACAACAGTGACTAAAACTGTCTAATAATATCATCAATGGCAACTGGTCAGTTAAAATGTTTTTTAATTGTGACTTGAATGTGTTTATCAACCTCTTTTTGTGACATTAAAAAGACAGCAAGAGAAACACATGGAGACATTGTCCTCGAGGGAAAGGATTAATCATCAGTGAGTGAGCAGGCCTAAGCAGATGGTCAGCTAAGCTTTCCTGAAGTCATTTCTTCTATCCACCATTCAGTGTCACTGCCAGAAATGAGAAGAAGTGTTATCTTGACATTGAACATCTTTATAATAAAATCACTAATTGGCATCTAATACCAAAGGCTTTATAGCTGTAAAATTGCAACAGAGGTAGCTAAGTGGTTGACTGGGTTTCATTTTAATAACTGCTATTTTATAAATCCTTCCTTAGCACAGTCAACATTGTACTATCATTGTGAGACCTCTCAGAATACTATGGTGTGTCTCTGTTAGCTCAGTTCCAAACAGAACAATTGGGAGTGTTTTTAACAGCAAAGCAGATAAACGTGTCACTGCCATTGTGCTGTTATTTTTCATGTGTATGTAATGCTAATATTTTACAGGAGATGTTCGTTAGGATTTAGTTCTCAGATTTTTCTTGGTTTTTGGCAACCAGAGAGAGTCTGTCATAATAAATTATCACTTCTGGTCTTGGAAATATATTTTTTATGAAAGCTGAAAATGTGTCAGCATTGGACATCCATGAAATTCTCATGGTTTATTAAGGCTTTCTTTTTCTTTTATCCTTCTCCCTTTAGCCAGCAGCATTTAAAGAAAATATTTCTTTCCCCATTAGCTATTCACTTTTTTAAAAAAATACAATCAAATCTGGGCTGAAAAGAGTTACTTATTACAGCAGTTATGTGAATATAGCCATTGTTTTTATTATAATTTGAACCTGTGGGTTTTGTTTCCATCACCCATTTTCTCATTTAGCAAATCTTTTCATAAAATGAGTGGTGAGAGCCAGATTCTGGCTTTACCACACCGAAGTCGGTCTGGAGTAATTCAGACACTCTGGACCATGTTTTGGTGCAGCTGAGGCTGGGTTCTGGCTCGACAATCCATCTCTTGAGAGCACCTTTAGTGATGCTTGACCACAATGCAACCAGTACAAACCCTGCTGTGCTGGAAACTGGGCCTGATCCGAGGTTCACTTAAAGCAATAGAAAGAATCCTGTGGACAGTAATAGCTTTCCAACAAGGCTTTCAATTCTTTGACAGTGAAATTTGAAATTTGCAGAGAGAGTTAATGCCTGGAAAATTATATAAATATGTTATGTCATAATATTATATGTCCCAAAATATTGGTAAAGGGTGTTTTTCCCAGAGATTAGAGCATTAGTGAAAAAATAATGATTAACCTTTAAAATCAGATTGGCATTTCTTTTTTCTCCAAATGTAGAATTAATACGCATTTTTTAATCATTAGTGTAATTTTCAGGATGATACTTTTGTTCTTTTGGCTGTTGAACTGTTACGGCTGCTAGTAACCCTTCAAATTGTTTGCTTCATTCAAGCATTCTTTTTTGAATAATTCATTAGGCATTATTATCCAAGCGTGGAACACCTCATTTAGCACTGGTGATCTTTTCCTTATGTGTAGCTGACAGGCAATCAAAGTTTTTATCAGTGCAGAAAATTTGCAATTCAGAAATGTAGTTGCAGCAATTAGTAGCTATCAGGTAGCATAGGAAGGACAGCTTCATAAAAAGAGAGAGTTGAATGAGCTCAACTGATGTTAGCACAAAAGTAATGGATAAAACTAACCAGCTGTTTCTAAATTTACCAAATGGAACATTCCTTTTTCTCAGAGTAGAAGCTTTAATTAACTTTGTGTTATGTGTGGCTTCACAAAAGGAGAAGTGACTAGGTGACAGAATATCCCTCTTTCAGTGCCCTTCACTTAATTTTGTAACTGTATTGAGACATCCTGTCGATAAACAACTCACTCACTGTCTCGCTGCAGGACAAACTTCCAGGCTTTCTCTTTGCTCACCTTAGGTCCACAGGAGAGCAATAAGTTTTTTAAAATGTACAGCAGATTTTTTCTCTTTCTCTCACTAATGCAGGAAATGTTGAGGTTTTTATGCTGCTGCAAGAAGCTTGCTGAAGTTTGGGCAGTTGAGGTGTTTCAGTGAGCACTCTGGGTGAACTCCCAATGTGGCTGGCTGCAATGACTTTCAGTCTGAGAATACAAATAAATATTCTAGGAAACAAGGTGGGAGAAAAGGCTGTGGAAGCAGGAGGAAAGAATTAACTTTTAATTTCATATTTTAGCAATTATTCTAGCTCATTTCCATATTGC
This sequence comes from Pandion haliaetus, assembly GCA_013401275.1. Taxonomy (NCBI): domain Eukaryota; kingdom Metazoa; phylum Chordata; class Aves; order Accipitriformes; family Pandionidae; genus Pandion; species Pandion haliaetus. The sequence continues at coordinate 63,474 of VYZV01037727.1, read as the reverse complement.
AGATCAGGTGATGTTTATGATGGATTTGAACTTTCCACTTTACGGAATATGACTCAGATTTTATTGGGCCAAAGAGAAGAAGAAAGCATTAGTGGCACTTACCACCTATAGTGTTCACTGGAGTCCTGGAGGAGACCTGGGCATTGGTCTTGCTCCTGAGAAGATTTATCTGGTTTGGGGTGGGTTTTTTCAGGGTTTAACTTCAAAGGCACAACTGTCCTTGGGCTGCTGAGGGGATCCCAAGTCCTCATGTTCTGTTGAGTACTCTAATTGGTTTGTGACTGAATAACTGTCATAGCTCCATCACCTCCTCTTACCGTGTTGAAAGTAAGAGTGCTCCCTGATCTCTTCATAGAAGAAAAAGAAAAGCATGAAGGTTCATGTTTGAAGGAGAATTTTCCTGGCACTGGATCCCAGATGAGCATTGCCTGCATGCTGCCCCAAACAGGGCAGCTGGCTGGTGAGAGGGGCAGGCAGGAGAGGAAACCCCATGTCCCAGGGGCTAGCTCCAAGCAACAGGCTGTGCAGCACCCTGGCTGCAGGGCAGTGCGGGAGGCCAGAGGGTTGGATCCCCTTCTGAGGTCCCTCACTCTCACTGGGCACTGCAGATGGAGGCTACAGGCATTTGAGGGCATTTACTGGGGCCAGATCTCTAGAAATCAGGCATGGCAAAGCTTGTTGCTCTAGGGCTTCTCTCCCATCTTGTAGCTTTTCACAAGTGAAGTTTCAACAAAGCTCTTTTGCTTTTTAATGCAAGCCCTTTAGTGTCCAAGTGAAAGGAGAACACTCAAAATGCAGAGCAGCCCAACTGCTTCAAGAACAAGAAGGTATTTGGAGCAAGGCAGTCCATCAATTACTTATGTGTCATGGTGATGGAGACTGAAAACTGGGAGGAAATGCAGGGAATTTGTTGCAGTGCAATTTAGAAGCATGTAAAAACTCCTCTCTGTGTGCTTGTTACTGGTCCACTGTATTCAAACAATGCTTTTAAGCACCAGTATTGAGCCACACAAGGGGACTGTGAACATTATTTTATCCATTGTGTTATCTGCTTCCTTTTAGTGAAATGAAACGATGCCATGTTTCACATACTGTTCCTTCCCCTGACAGCAGCCACAGGGCTCAGGGAACTGCTCAGAGCAGCGTGGGCCATCTCCAGCAAACGCTCCCATCTGGGGAGGCACTCAGGAAGCTGCAGAGGAGGCAGGTGTGCGACTGCCAACCCCCACTCCCCATGGGGAAAACTCTGCATTCCCAGCAAAAGGAGCCTCCTGGCACGTTCTCCCGTCTTGGGGGCCTGCCTGGCCTTTTGCTGACAGCATAATTTCCTTAGGAGTCTCAGAGTCTGACATCTCTGTTCGTGACCCTTTTTTCTAAGCAACATTAATATCTGCTGCAGGTCTGGCAGGTGCAATGTCCGCTAATTGCATCTGCATCACCAGGCCTTATTTGAACACCCCTCTAACATCTGAATTTCTACTTGGGCAATGAACAGGCCTCCTTTTCTCCTGGAAAGAGTGCACTGCTCACTCATGAGCTCTTGGCCAACAATTCCCCATCAAGAAGAAACATATAGTTAGGGAATTTCGCTAAGCCATCATTGTGAGAACTCATCAGTATGCCTGATGGAACTGAATAGCATTTGGCAGTCTGAATTATGGCTTGTGTCACAGGCACAACTGAAGCACCTTTATAAGATGAACAAGGAGACATATACCTCAAAATGCCAGAAATAGTTGATATCTAGTTGACTGACATGGCCATCTGAGGTGGCGGAAAGCAGCACAGTGGGAATCCGCAGTGACCAGACACTGAGCCAGACAGAGGGTAAGTCTGGATTGATGAGCTGCTATGTCGGTGAGATTCCTATCCCTTGCAAGCCAGTGAAGCATGACTAACCTGGCACTGATTACTCATCCCTGGCACTGGTTATTCAGTCCCATTCATTTTTCAGAAGTAAATAAGATTTTGAGAACATGCTTTCTTCATAATAAATAAATATATAATCTCCCTGTGATCTCTACCACAACTAGCCACTTAATTAAGTAGACAGTTGAAATAGAAATAGTATATTAAGATAACAGTTAATCAATACTAGATTTGTGTCCCAATTGGTTCTCTCTACCAGCAAATGCTGAGAAGCTTCTGAAATCCCACGTTTTTCCTGATGTCATAAATATATGTGTATGGATTTTAACATTGGGAGAAGCTAGAGAACCTTTGGGAAGTTAACAGAGAAATCTCAGACTTGACAATTCTGAGATTTTTTTTCCCCAAGATTTAAAATTCTCATCACTTCTATTTAAATGAACCAGTATAGGTCATTTAGATTGTGAACCAACAAGTGCTTCTAAGAAACCTTCTGCACACCCTGGCTTTGCTGGAGAGTGGAATTAGACCCAAAGTATAGCTCCTAACCCTTCTTCATTTTTTGTGGATTTGGGGGGGCGGGGGCAGGGGGGTGTTAAATGGAACCAGTATGATGTAGCAAGATTAAGATTCAATAGTGAAATGTAAAAGTGAATGAAAACCTTTATATGCATAGCCACACCATACTGACTGGGTCTTTTTCTTTTAGTCCTGTTTCAGTTGCTACACAAGTTCCCAGATTAGACATAAATATTTTATGACAAGTCAAAACTTGGCTTGGCACTTTTCAGAACTGTATAGAACTGGTTCCAGCTCTAAAATGTCTCCAGCTGAAAGCCTCTGAGATCGCATTGGAGCTGGAGGAAATTACTTGTGTTGCACCCTATCCTGGTCACTGGATTCTCAGACCAAATGAAATGTAAAGCTGTGTCCTAGAAAAGCCAGTGTGTTTAACTAGAGAGGAAGAAGAATCCTGGGATGGGAAAGTGGATAGACCTATTTCAATACTGAGTTTTTAGAGGACTTTTATCAAAAAGTTAAGTGGAAATGATTGTTGTATCCATGCAGGAAGACGGTCCATTAATTCTTGCCAGATGTGATAAATTGCTCAGTGTTACATAAACCAATGCAGTTTTGGTGATCGGCACCAACTGAGATCTCCCCTGCCGTGCTAATATGTACTACTTAAATCATGCCATAAGCTTTTGACCTTGAAAGGTAGTGGGAAAACCTGCAGGAACAGGTGCCTTTTTGAGATTTCTAGTGTCTAGTGCCCTTGGACATTTATTGGAAATATTTTTAGGAGGAAAACTTTTCAAGCGAATAAAGTTAGAACTTCTCTGAAATGTCAATCTTGTTTCAGGTTCACACAATATGTTGAGTCAAGTAATTCCTTATGTTTAAGCTCAGGTCCCTATACAGCTTTTTGGACAGTGAGAGTCACACAGCCTCAGACCCTCATGTGCTTACTACTGCTGTTCCAAATTCTATGGAAAAGGTTAAAAGGACTTTGAGGTCTGTCACAAGGTGTATAGTCCTAAATCTATACCATTGAAGTATGAAGCCCCTGCTGCAAGGTGACAGTAGATGGCATTGCGTTGCTTTTGTTTTCTGAAACTCTCCCCCTCATTTCCTGCTTCGTTAGTGGAGGAAGTGGCTGAGTACAAGTACTAGTCAACACATCTCGCTTTATTATTGTTATTATTTTGGCAGAGGTTGGTCTGTGTTCACTCCCACCTGGGTGTGGAGATGCCAGCCCAATGATTTGTCCTCTGAAACTGAACCAAACCCTCTGATAAATACTAAAGTTATGGGGAAGGACTTCCCTGGCCAGTCAAATTTTTGGAGAAGCTTAACTCAGATTAATCTATTGGCCAAGAAGGGCAAAGTTCCCTAATTAATTTCTCTCCTAAACTTTTCTGATAATTGAGACACTGGTCACTGAAGTCATCATTGAGCAAGCAGAGGAGGAGAGTAAAATCACCAAATGATTGTTTCCCCAGAACTACTGTGTAACCATTCCCACGCCCAAGACATACCTTTCCATCTGGTCTCACGGTTTTTTCTAAAGGCGGTTTCTTTCTTCTCTAATTATTTTTTCACAAATCAAATGAAGTCATTACACAATCAGAGAGCATTAATCACCTTATGTAACTTCACAATAGTGAAAAGCAAAGGCAACACACAAAAATATAAGTAATAAAAAAAATAAGGGATGATGATGTGTATGTGGAAAGAACTGCAAGGCAGAGAAATTGCTCTGGATGTGTCACCGCTTTCTCAGGTGTATCACAGAAGTATAAGGGAAGTCATCTCACCTCAATGTTGTCTGAGGCACCTGAGATGTAACCCATCTAAAATTCAGCAGAATAACCATTTACTTATCACTAGGAATTAATTACTTTGTAGGTATTGATTTGAGAGGTAACTGAAGCACTAAAGACTAGAATGTATCAAAAAAATAGATGGACAGCTAAGCACATGCTTCATGCCAACATGAAGCCAACGTGGCTTTCCTGCCAACAGGACTTTTACCGTGACTTCCCTGGAACATAAGAACAACCATAACGGCTCAGAGAAAGGCACATCTCAGCATCCTGTCTCCAGCAGTGGCCATAGCTAGTGCCTAGGGTAGACTAAGAACAAGACATGCAGCTATGATATTTCCATATTATATTATTCTCCTAGTCTCAAACTGATTTTGATTTAAGAGTTTGCCTGAGTCTAATGCAATTTGTCTGTTTAAGTTCACTCAGTAGATCTCTTTCAAGTGCTTGGCCAGTCTCCCCTTTCCAAATCCACATTATCTGCTGGCAAGGAGATCATAGGTTGAGGGGCAGATTACAAGATTCTGCCTCTTGCTTCCTTTTAGAAAAAAAATAAGAACACTTCTGGAGACCCACTGTGATCAGCTGTCTGGAGACTTTCTTTCATAATTTCTGAACTAAGAACCCTTGTGAACAGTTTTGATAAAACACCTGACTTAATCATTAGGAAATATTGCAAAAATCACACAGGGTTTCTATTCCTCATTTCATTTCAGCACTGGCATGTTAACAAATATGCATCTTTAGGTTTCACCCTTGTCTTGAATGAGAAATGTCAATGTATTCCAGGCATGTTAGCAGCTCTGTAAATATTAGTAGCATTATGATAAAACACTCAGACTACCAGCTGGTCTAGAGTTACGTGTTTTAAATGATGTCCACTCCCTTTTGGAATTGCCTGTCTTTTGAANACTTTCATGTTCTGAATTTCTTTTTTTTTTCAGTGTAGCATAACAGTGTTAAGTGTTGTCTCTGTACTGAGGGACCCATCACAAAGTTCAGATCTGGAGCTGAGCCTCAACCAGTCTATGGTTGTTATGGTCACTGTTTTTTGTGTAGGTCCTTCCCCAAAGATAGATAGGATTTCAACAGGCCACTCTTAACATCATTAAGGATGCATCACTCAATAACCCTGTGACTCCCAAGCACTTTAGACCAATGAACCACTGTCAGCCGTTGATATGCCTTGCAAACTCTCCATCCTCGTGTAGAGCCTAGGACACGAGATGACAGGGCAGAGACATAAGGGGTTTCAATCAAGGTCCATGTCATGCAAAACTGACAGGTTCATATATGTCGCTGTTTAATATTTTCCTAGACTGTGTGAGGACTATTTATTAGGACCTCAAGGATGACAAGGGATGAGTCAACCACAGTTTGGAAAATACAACAATGTAAAAAAAATCCAAAGAGCTATTAACATCAGTTGGAATCAGCTTCACAGCTCGCCAGCACTGGCAAGCACCTTGTCAGGCCCTCAGTAGGCGATATACAGCCATAGTTCTTCATCAGCAAGTGTGATGAAGTTAGTTCAGTTCAACTGGAGAGAGGAGCATGTGGCTCCTGAAACCCAATTATCCGAAAATATGCTTTGTGCATTGCTAATAAGAGAGGGAAATAGTGCCGTTAGACATTGGCTTAAGCTCCCTAGCCGGGAGTCTGTTAGGAGATGCAGACAAATGTGTTGGTGCCTCACACTGATGACAGGAAATTAGATTACCGAGCTGGTGGTCTGTGAAAAAGGAACAAAGTTTGATTTGGTCCAGAAGCTAGAAAAATACATATATAAAACATTTTAGGTGCTGCTACAAAATATATATTGTATCTATTTTTATATATATGAAATGAACTGTAGATCTTTCTTACATGTTTATGCTTAACTGTCTTGCTTCCTATTGGAGGAGCATTGCGCAATGATTAAGGAGTATGATCATGACTCTTACTGAGACAAGAGTAAGTGTCTTGTCAAATTAGCAGCCTAATTATTGACTCCAGATTGTATCAGAATATTCCCACATATTCAAATTAATACCGGATTATAAAACTTTCTGCCGTAGCTGTGTATTTGTAACATTTGCCTCTGAAGCGCTATCAATAGCTCTTCCCTTGCTCTGTTATTCAGTGCCTTGATTAGAGCAGAACAAATGCTCCGGTGAGTGTCAAGCTTTACTGTTTCTCTGCTCTTTTTGGAGTTACTGTGAAATAGTTCCTAATGCTAAAGAGAGACTATAACATGCTAAACCACAGGCATGTACAAACAGTACAAGGTGTTGTCAGCTATGGAAAAGACAGAAAGCCTATTTTCAAAACCTTGTTAATGGGTTAATGCTGTTGCTAGGAAAGATTTGCCTTTTTACAGATCTGAAGGGAGGTAATGTTGACAGTAAGGAGTATAGGCCTAGCAAGATTTTAAGTTTTTGTATGACTTTTATTTTGAGGAAAGAAAGGGCATTGACAACAACAGCTGCCTGTAGCGCAGCTTCCCCTCCTTTTTTTTACACTTGACTTCTAATATGGATTCCAGGCATGATTCAGCAAACAGAGGGAAGAACATTTTTACAGACATGGACTGGCACACTGTTAGAAAAAAATTATGAAACACACCCCCCCTGGAATAACATAATGGGTTTGCTTCATTTGATGCATCTTAAATATGGATCTAAACAAACATGCATAAGCCTTAGTTTGTAAGAGTTTTACGGGGCTCTTGCTTTAACTGCAGAAAGTCATTTGCTGGGAAGGCAGACTCAGTGTAGTGGGGCTTGCTGGCCTAACTCAGAGAAGGTCCCAACTCACCTGTAGGCTCAAAATGAAAAATATAAAACCACTAAATTGCATTATCTGGAGATTTATTTTGTTGTTATTTGAGTACATGGTCAATAGACAGAGGATGATTTTGTGATCCAGAAATGCCAGAAATGACACTGACATCTGCAGTACTTCATTCCCTCCTTAAGTAAGTGCTCCCTTTCCAAATCTGGGACAACATTTTCAAGCTTGAGGAACAGATTTTTAAAGACAACAGTAAACCTCAGGAGCTCTTCCAGCCTATTCTTATGCCCCAAGACAAGAGCAACTCTTTCTAAACCATATCTACTAGGCTGAAACATGTATATACACAAGCTATTCACCTCAAGTAGGCAATTATGAGGAGTCAAGGGTTGGCTGCGTATTAAGTTGAAAGCACGCTGGGCACACATAAGTGCAGGGACAAAAGAGAAAAAAACTTCTGGGGGAGATAGAAACTTGATCAGTGTGGGAGTGACAGATTTTTTCAGATGGTTCTGAGAGTTGGTGGTTATTGTATTTTAGCATATGATTAGAACAGCTTACGTTTGGATATTGTTGAAATCTAATGGGCAGTGGATAATCTTCAGCAATTTAAGTGTGAATTAAAATGATGAATGTCTCCTTTTGTTGAAATAGTAACACTGTGTTTCACGTTACTGGTAGAAATAATTTATACAGCTGATGAGCGCAATACTGTATTGACAGCAACATTAGAAAGAAGCCTGTAAATTATGGATGGCAGCACAGACTGTCATAAAGCACCATTTTTCTCTTTGCAACTTTAAATCCCCCGAAGCTTGTACCCATAGTGTCCATGCCTCCTCCTCCTCCTCCTCTTTGTAATTGAAGACTGCTCCTCTTTAGTTAAAAAAAAAAAAAATTTAATTTAAACTGGCAAGGTCAGTCCGAATATTTTTCAGTACCATGTGTGTCCTCTGATAGTCCAGGAGATCTAAAATCTGCACATTTTGTTGGTTCTGGGACTGGCAAAGAAACAGTAGAGGAAGGACTGACAGAGACTACGGAGTGCTTGAGATGTGAACGTAGCTACCATTTCTACACTGAAGTTTTAATAATGCTTTCATTTTCTCTTATCAGAAATGGAGACTCATCCCTTGTGATCCCTGTGTTAATTGTGCTGTTTATGATAATAACTTTCTTGATTATTTTGGATGATTTGAGTTCTGAGACTTTTCTCATATATATGTGAGTGCATCTGCTTGTTTTAAGATATGAAAATTGCTCTGGTGTATTCCTGTTAAATTGCATGGTAATAACTATAACAATATCCCACATAAATTATGACTGTGGAGACTTACCTACTTGTCCTTGCCTCGGCTAATTATATTTCACCCCTATTCACTTTTTTTATGCTGTCACTTCAAATGTATATTTTTTGGTTCTCTAACTCTGCGGTAGCTCTAGTACATTCCCTGACAGCAGAGTGGGTTACAGTTACAGTGGGAAGACTTGCTGGACTGAATGAACTGAAATGAAAGATATTTTAGTCTCTTGACATACAATCCTCAAGTAACTGTATGGAAAGCACTGATTTTTTTAATGAATAAATATTTCTGACACATAATTCAAATGCCCAAAACTAGGCACGTCTGGGGGCAGATTTGGTGCAGAGGCAGTCCAGCACAGGTCAGACACTGCACCTCCTTGTTTTTCAGGGCCAGGCCACTGGTGTGAAGACCAGCATGAGGCCCAGGCACTCTGGACTATGCATGGGGAGGAACGGGCTGCCCAGAAGGGCAAGCCCTAAAACCTTGCCCCTCTTGAGGTCCTGGCATTAACCAGCTGGAGTCACAAAGGGTGGGATCGTGCTCTGACTTCTACCCATCCTCCAGAGCTCAGCTGTCCAGCCCTGCACTTTTAAAATGCATTAGTTTATGCTTTATATTGAAGACCCTTGATATGAGAGCACTTGCCCAGGAAGTGACTGACATGAGTTCAAGTCCCTCCTCAGTCCAAAAAGATCCAAACTGTTACCTCCAGGAGGACAACGAAACCCAGGAAGCACCCAAACTACAGTCAGCCTTTCAACTAAACTTCTATTTATTTTTAAAAGCATTTCTTACCCTTGAAAAGAACATTCTTCTACAAAACATTTGGCTCTAGGTTTTGTTTTGGGTGGGTGGATGTCTTCAGAGAGCAGCTTTGCTCGGTGGAGCAGCTTTTTGTTGAAAGGGCAGGTCTGGCTGCATGTCTTCTGAGGGTCCAGAGGAGCTGAGGCCATGTTGTACCCCATCCTCATGCCTTCTGCTCTGCATTGTCCCAGAGGAGCAGTGCTGTTATTCAGGGAGCTCTTTGTTCAAAAACTATGCTTTCAATGAGGGTTTTTAACACTTGAGAAACTGCCGTGGTACCAATGAGACATAAGTTACATAGCAAGCTAGGAAATGTATGTACCTTCACTCTGAATGCCTCAGTTCACCACTTAGATTTCTGCCATTTACATTTTTCCTTTTCTGAAGCATTTATGACTCTCTAATATATCTCATTTTACCTTGCACATTCTTCTTGCAAAAATAACAATAAAAAAATTAAAACTCCTCAGTGGAAGGATTTTTTGGTCAAAACACTTTTCAGTTTGATGAGCAATGAGGTATTTCAATCATATTTAAAACCACAATTTCCAAAAATTTTACCAGTTATCCTGGTGACGTTGTTACTGTATTAACCTTTCTATTCTCTCTCTGGCTTCTTATACTGTCAGATATTATCAGAGTAGCTAAGCATCTCACGCATAAAATCAATAGCAAAAGTAAAATCTCTACAGGGGTTCATACTCTCTGGCAATGCTCCCTTTTCACTGGTAAAAATTTTGCTTGAGTCAGGGCTTTTTGTTTGATTTTGAAGAGTAGCGAGGGAAAATATTTAAGAATAAATGTGGTATTTTAATTGTGTGAGCTGCACCCACAACAAGAAGGCTCCTTAGAGGTCTTGGCAACACCTCCTGAAGACAACTGCCCCGGGTCCCCCATGCCTGGTGCCACATGCCCACCCATACCCGTTGCCAGAGGTGACATGGGTTGGGGGTGAGGACGTGGCCAACCGCAGACTCTGCCCCAGCATGGGTGGGATTGCCACCTGAAACCAGGCTGGGTGGCCTTTGCACCACATGGTCCCTGGTGGCCCCAGGGCTGCTGTCCCCGAGGGGGTCAGTGTAACCCCTTGTTTGAACCATTGACCTCATCTGGCATCCACACCTTTCCCTGAAATGTTAGAGTCCAGTTAAATTCAGCACTTCTATTTGTTCTAAAGCCTTCTTTCTCATCCGTGTGTTGAAGTACTTTGTGTCTTGATTCGCCTCCTCCACACCTTTTTGCCATGTTTCTCCCCTCAGGAGTCTCTTTTTCAGGATAAATAGATGCTATTTAGTTTCTCCTCATATGGAAGCTCTTCCATACTTTGGATCATTCTCATCTCACTTGTCTAAAACCTATCATTATCCTCTTTTTTACATGGAGAGACCAGGAGGGCAATGAATTACCTCAGATATGGATGCACCAAGGGTTTAAGCAATGGCATAATGATGTCTTCTGTTTCTGCTATCTTTTTTTTAATCTTTCTGTGCCCAGGGACACTGATGAAACCCCCCTTAATAATGTCACCAATGTCATTGTAGAGTTTTCTTTTGTATTGTCATTTGTGTTGCATTTTAGAAGGGAAGAAGTATTTTTAGTAACACGTGAAGCATAAAAACAGGTGCTGCATCTTTCAGTTTCACAATTTAACCCAAATGGCTTTCTGTGTCATTAGCTTCATGCAGTCCTGCTGAAAAGAACTATAAACTACAATCTAGGCTAGTTTTTTTCCACATAAAATTTCCAGCAGCAGCATATGTGCTTGTTGTGTAGTTGGGGCTGATCCAAGTTGTGCAGAAGTGCATTGGATAGGGTCGTGCCCGCAGTTACCCTGCAGTGCTGCACTCACGAGAAGAGCTGTCAAAGGACTCCTGGTTATCCTCCACCATGGGCCAGCCACCCCAGCAGGGACAGCGCAATGGAGTCATGGTCTCCTGCTCCTCGCAGCATGGACCTGGTGCTTCGTCCCAGCCTCATCCTGATGCCAAGAGGAGTTTGCAATCAGTGGTAGGTCTCAGAGTGGTGGCTAATTGCTGCCGGTGGGCCCCGCACTGTTGGCAGACGTCTGCAGGGAGGGCTCTGGCTGTACAATGACACCCCGATGTCATTGCAAGGAGGGGACTGTCTGGCTCCCATTTAGGAAATCAGACATTACTGGGTAGGCCCACATGTTCAGTGGGTCCAGGCTAAGTGAATTTGGTGCCAAAGTAATTTAGTTCCCACCCCCACCACCATGATGAATTTTCCTCTGAGAGGCCCATGCAGAGCTTACGCTCAGGTTGTTTGTGGTGATGGTTTCTACAAAGATGTGAGCCGACACCAGCGCCCGTTTCACATGCAGTTGCTCTTAACTGCAGCCCTCCTTCATGCCACCAATCCTTGTGCCAGCCCACATAAAATAAGCTGCACTGTAGATGCAATCTCCAGTAGTGACATGGATATGGGTTAACCCAAATTTTGGGAATCCAAGCTAAAAGGGAACTGATTCTTCAGAAACTGCAGGCTATCCACCCCTGGAAAACAAGCATTGGCATTGGCTGTGTTGCCTTAGAGCAACTTCATGGCCGCCCTTAGTTATGCTGGGGGTAGCCATCCCTCTGGCTAGGGAAGCAGCTACTGGTATTTTTTATTTCTAGTCCTGGAGCAAGCATATTTCAGCCAGATCAGAAAATCTAAGACATCAGTTTGTACTGCTGATTGGCAGCTTTTGCTTCAGCAGTAAGTGCAGTAATAATGGCAGAATATTTCTGTGGGTCCTCAGGATGCTTTGTGAGCAGTCATCTCTGATCAGCAGAACAGACCATATTCACACACGAGACTCTCTCAACTGTGTCATTGCTGCTGTGAGCCTGAGAAACTGTTGTCACTATAGTCCACAAAATTCATATGCTACCCCAACCCACAGCCCATTTCCCAGCTTATTCCGTGCTGCAGGACCAGGGGCCTAATCTACGTTGTGTTCCAGGAAGAGCACGAACAAGACTGAAGTGTTTTCTTTGCCATAGCCGTGGTGAAATATCTTGGTAAAACTCCCAGATGAGTGCAGAAATCAGACCATACTTTGCATTAGAGAAGAACACTAAAATTATCCCTGGTGATTAATTAAAAAAGAAAACAGTCAGAAGATTTGTCCTTAAAACTAGAAAAGAGAGCAAGACTAAACCTGACTGAAAAGAAACCCCACCACCTCCAGGCCCCAAGGACCTCCCTCGGTGGCCTCCAACAGACTCTTTGCATGGTGCCGGCACAGCGGCCCAAAGGACGGCAGGCTCTCTCCTCCTGTCTCCCTTGGGGCTCCATGCAGAGGAGATGGCATCGCCCCACGCTCCAGGGGCAGGGCCAGAGTTCGGGGAAGAATGGCCCATGCAACCCTTGGCAATCAGCAGTTCTTTTATGGAGTTCTGGGAGGCCTTGTGCAGGTTGGCTGTGCCTCCCTTTCCTGCCAGCGGGATGTCTGGATGCTTCCCCCCTCTCAGCCACTGTCAGGCACGGGGGGCTGCGCACTTGCAGGGAGCCGGGTCAGTTGGGGGTCACTGAAGACCCCTGACCCTCCTGGAACACCATTGCCACCATCTCGCCCAGGGGAGCCCAGGCACAGGATGAGGAGGAGGCTGGAGCCCAGGCACATGAGGGGAAGTAGAGAGCAGTGCCCAAGGAGCAGCAGAAGGGCACAAGGAAGTGATCCCCAGAAGAACCGATGGAAGTGGATCCACCTCCAGCATGGCTCCCCTGGCACCACTACACCATGCCAGGGCTCCCCTCCATGACAGCATCAACACAGCGTGGCAGGAATGCCCCTACCATCGACCCAGCCTCCACACCTGGCATTAGCGGGGAGACCCAACCTCCACACCTGGCCATCTTGCGGGCTCACCCATTCCATCTCCCAGCACCAACAATTATTTTGTTGAATGCCATGGGTGGTGTGAGCCCTTCTTTCCCATGCCAAGCCCACCACCACCACCCCTCCTGAAGGGGTGCCATCTCCCCTGCTCTAAGCCCCATGAAAAGGGCATGAGATGACCTGGCTTCCACCAGGCTGCTGTGCTGGGGCGACAGGATTTGTCCCTCAGAGGGCCACCGAGATCCCTGGGGCCTGGAAGTGGGGTTTCTCCAGTCTGAGGATGAGAAGGTGGCCCGATACGTGGTTGAAGATGAAGCCTCTGTGGCACCTCTGCGGTGGTGCACGAAGAATAGCAACAGATCAAGCAAAGGAGTTAGACAACTGTTCCTTTGGAGAAGCAGAAGACTGCAGTTCTGCCAGGAAAAAGTGCTGGCCTTCAGCATGAAGGTCCCTTCTAGGTGCTTCGAGAGGAGCTCTTTTCAAGGTTTAGCAATAAACAGTTTTTTAAAAACCAAAACAATAAGCCAAGAAAATAACAGTAATAATGTTTTCCTCCTCTCTTATTTGATACTTTGGCGACTGCATCTGGACTACTCTGTCCCCTCCTGGTCTCCTCAGACCAGGAAAGACACTTATGCATGGATTTGGGCCCAGCCTTTGAGATGGTGAGGGGCCAGGGCACATGACACACAAGGGCAGGCTGAGGGAACTGCCTCTAGTCATGAGGGTAGTGAGACACTGAAGCAGGTTGCCCAGCGAAGTAGTGGATGCCCCATCCCTGGAAGTGTTCAACACCAGGCTTGCTGGGGCTTTGAGCAACCTGGTCTAGTGAAAGATAACTGTCAGCCTCCCCTCTCTGCCTGGGAAGATCATGGAACAGATCCTCCTAGAAGGTATGTTAAGGCACATGGAGGACAGGGAGGTGATTTGAGAGAGCCAGCATGGCTTCACCAAGGGTAAGTCTTGCCTGACCAACCTAGTGGCCTTCTATGATGGAGTGACTACATCAGTGGACAAGGGAAGAGCTACAGATGTCATCTATCTGGACTTCTGTAAGGCCTTTGACATGGTCCCCTACAACATCCTGCTCTCTCAATTGGAAAGATAAGGATTTGATGGATGGACTGTTCCATGGATAAGGAATTGGCTGGGTGTGTGCATCCAGAGAGCAGTGGTCAACAGGTCGATGTTCGGATGGAGATTGGTGATGCGTGGTGTCTCTCAGGGGTCCATATTGGGACCGGTACTGTTTAATACCTTCATCAATGACATAGATGGTGTGATTAAGTGCACCCTCAGCAAATTTGTAGAGGTCTTCAAGCTGAGTGGTGCAGCTGACACACCTAAGGGATGGGATGCCGTTCAGAGGGACCTGGATAAGCTGGAGAAGTAGACCCATGGAGCCTCATGAGGTTCAACAAGGCCAAGTGCAAGGTCCTGTGCCTGGGTTGGGGTAACCTTTGGCATCAATACAGGCTGGAGGATGAAGGGATTGACAGCAGCCCTGTGGAGAAGGACTTGAGGGTACGGGTGGATGAAAAACTGGCCATGAGGTGGCAATGTGCGCTCACAGCCCAGAAAGCCAACCATATCTTGGGCTGCATCAAAAGAAGCATGGCCAGCAGGTCAAGGGAGGTGATTCTGCCCCTCTGCTTTGTTCTGGTGACACCCCAGCTGGAGTACTGTGTCCAGCTCTGGAGTCCTCACTATAGGGAAGACATGAACCTGTTGGAGCGGGTCCAGAGCAGGGCCACAAAAATGATCAGAGGGCTGGAACGCCTCTCCTATGAGGGCAGGCTGAGAGTTGGGGTTGCTCGACCTGGAGAAGAGAAGGCTTCGGGGAGACCTTATTGCGGTCTTTCAATACTTAATGAGGGGTTATAAAAAAGATGGGGACATACTTTTTAATAGGGCCTCTAGCAATAGGACAAGGGGTAATGGTTTTAAACTAAAAGAGGATAGATTCAGACTAGATATAAGGAAGAAATTTTTTATGACGAAGGCAGTGAAACACTGGCACAGGTTGCCCAGAGGGATTGTAGGTGCCCCATCCCTGGAAATATTCAAGGTCAGGCTGGACAGGGCTCTGAGCAACCTGATCTAGTTGAAGATGTCCCTGTTCATTGCAGGGTGAGGGGTTGGACTAGATAACCTTTAAACGTCCCAACCTAAATGATCCTATGATTCTATGATTGATTTCCTTGCTTTCCCACTGACTTCCACCAGAAAAGCATAGCCCATTCTGATGCTACAAGGTTTGAACTTGGGATCATTTACAATAGCAGTGTTCATTCACCATTATTTTGTTGAAGCAATGTAAAAAGACAAGGCTTAATTTGTGAAATGGGCCATCTGTTCCCATACAAACTGCATAATAGAATGCACAACTATTTCAATTAATATAGTAAACTATCTTTAAGCAATACGCATGATTTTGTATCTATTTTTGACTGCAGAAGATGTCATCATCCTTTGCTCTAATTGTTCTTGATTTTACCTGCTCATCTTTTTATTTAAAGAAAAGGAATGACAACTTGTCTCACTGGGAGCAGTTTGCTCGTAGATGGCTCAGGAATAATTAGACCAAATGGTACTGCAAACTCCAGCAGACAGGATATATCCATTACAGAGAGTTATGTTGTCATTTTTTTGACCATCCTCCCATCAATCCATCCATCAACAAATTAAAGTTGCCTAAAGAGCCACTTATCTTGAGTGCTTTTTACCCTGATCGCTGTCAATCTAGGTAAATAAACATTTTCCCTAGGCAAAGTTTACATATTTAACCACATTTCAGGAGACAGTCCCCTTGCTACTCATACATCCAGCAAATTACACGTGCTTTTTGCTGAGTTTCCTGAGTCACCTCACTGACACATTGTACCTTCATTAAATGAACCCTGCTCCCTCTGCCTCCCTTTGGTTTGTCTTTGAAGATGGGATGACCAGGATAAAGTTGCATTAAAACTTGCAGACTGAAAAAAGTCTAGAAATTAATTTTATTCCCTTAGGTTGGAAAAGCCTGCTGTCCCATGCAGGATGCACATCAATAATGGATCGAATATATGAAAGAAATAAAAAATAAAAAGCAGAGCTTTATCAGCAAGCCTGCTTTGAGAAATATGCCGATGCTACTGCATCTGACTTTCATCATTTGAACCATGATACCATAAATTACTTTAGGGCTTCACGGTGAACATAAAAAATGATATGAGCAGCATTATATTTGATATCTAATAAATATGTATGTGCCAGTGAATACACTGTTAAAGATATTACTTTCTCTCTATTATTTATTTTTCACTTAATTGTTACATAGAGCAGTTCACACTCTGCCTGCTGCCTATCAGGCAGACGCAAAGGAATAGAGCTCTTAGTTATTAGCATTAATGTATGCCTAGTGCTTTTCAAAAGTCACTCATACACACACATGCGCATAGAAGGGGTGACTTTCCCCTCCTGCTGAAGTCAATAGGCTGCATACCATTGCTGTCAGTAATAACGGGGGGTGTTCCCAAAGCTAACTGTAACTAAATCACAATATGACTGAGAACAAATGTGCTGCTGTGGGCAAAGCTGGAGAGCTGTTGGGAAAGCATGAGAGGAACAACCACCTGATATTGCCTATTGATCACTAAGGACAACTTCTCTATCCCTCTAAAATATGTTGCA
Organism: Pandion haliaetus; assembly: GCA_013401275.1. Taxonomy (NCBI): domain Eukaryota; kingdom Metazoa; phylum Chordata; class Aves; order Accipitriformes; family Pandionidae; genus Pandion; species Pandion haliaetus. Next base: position 46,879 of record VYZV01037727.1, on the reverse strand, counting down.
AACATGACAGCTCATTGGTACTGGCCAGAGACCGACACATTCAGTTTTCTCATTGCTGTTGCATGGCCAGGACTAGGGCCATGAGAGCACTTGGGCGCTTTGCAGCCCTGGTGTCCAGCTGTGCTGTGGGAGGCATGGCTCCATGCACAGTGCTGAGGTTCTCTGTGCAGTGCCAGTGAGCCAGGTACAGCCATGCCTGCTGGCCTGCTAACTCCTGTAAACCCTGCAGGCTGCCTGTGTGCCTCTTCATGCCCCCTCACCTGATGGAGGAAGAGGTCTGATATAGCACAAAAAAACCACATCTCAGTTGTTAGATTTCCCTACAGTGAAGGCAGGACATAAGAAAATGCTTTTGCAGTGGAAACATGCATGTTGGATAATGCTGTACTGGTATCAGTGGAAAACAGTGGTGTAAGAAAGGTAAGGATGGCTCCTCAAGATGGAGTCACAAACAGCAGTATGGCACTGACACTGCCCGATTCCCCACTTGAAGCCAAAGCAGACCCCAAACACATCTCCTCTCTTTTACCTGCAACATAGTTGGCATTGAACATCCTACTGGTCACAGGCTTTTCTCTTTGATGTAGTCAAAGCAGAAGCAAAGGAAGATTTGACTTTCCAAACAGGGCTTGGCACAAGTACAAAAACATGTCTTGAGACTGCAACTCTGAAACAGCCATTCCAGATTTTGGTGCACCCCCATTCCCCCCACTTGCTCCTCCTGCCCTGTGGGTGCTCGCTCAGTGCAGAGAGGCTTCACAGGGACTCACTGGAGGGGCTATGCACCCCCTGATGATTTGTCAAAGGCAGGAGATGGTACAGCTGTGTTGTAAAATTCATCAGCGAGGGCACCTTCCCCATGGATTGCAACTGAGCACACGTAAGTAGGTAGCATAACCTTCCCTTACACTATCTCTTCCTACTGCCTGTTCTCAGGAGCTCAAGGCAGGAGTTTGCTGTAACATGATGAAAAAAGATGTGACTTTTCCACCATTTTAACAGAAACAGTAAGCAGGAGGTGCTTTCATTTCTTCTGCCAAAATAATTCACTTCTGCCTGGACAAATAAAAGGGACCAGATGAGGGATTCGTACTCCTAATATTTTAATCAAACCCTACCACAGATTTCTTTCCTCAAACACGACCATAAGACTGGTGTAAATCTGTTCCTGCCAAGTTCAGCAGTTGAACTGCAAGGCACCCTGTCACCACAGGAACATCCACCCCTCCTCTGTCCGATGCTCCCACCCGTGGGAGGCAGCATGTCCTTGCACCATGTCCCCACGAGGCTGTGCACCCATGGCATGACCTCACTTCTCCCATATACTTGTCCATAAGCACAGGGGAGAGGGAGTCACATGTGTGGGAGCAAAGAGGTCGTTTACAGATTTGGTGGTGTGGGGGGCAGAGCTCAAGGAGAAGGTGCAGTGTGGTTGCCCCCTCTCCAAGACTTGTGGGGGACAGTGACAAATGCACCCACTGCATCTTCCCTCCTGGGGCTGTCTCCTGGCATCTGCTACCCTCATCCTGGAGCAGAGTCTGTGCCTCACTTTGCCCAGAGGAAAACACTTCCCGTCTCAAGGATCTTGGCAAGATACCTGAGGTGCCTCATCACATCCCGTGCGTTTCAGTGATGATGAGATGCCACCCTGTGCTTGGCTCACACTGCCCACCCACTCATTAAATCTCAGCTGTGTCTTCAGCACTGATATTCTGATCAAGGTCTTCAAATGCAAGCGTGGATGGCTTCTTGCTTGTTGCTAAAGGGGCCCTCAGCAGAAGCCAAAGGTGGGTGAGATGGCTGAACCAATGTTGCAGGAGTGGCCTCCATCTTTTAGCGCTTGATTTCCTCATCTTAACTCTGCATAAACACTACTTCTTTGCATTTATTTATACTCAAGTTTAAGTGCCTGTGCAAATTATAGCACAGACAGCCAGAACAGAAATGAGGCATCTAAATGGTAAATAAACACTGCCTGTGCATGGTGGTGCTTTTATAAATAATATCCCCTTTTAAGCTTTATTCTCTGCCATACAGGAATGTCACTTTTCAGAACATCTGAACCCACAAACATCACACATCAATCTCTTTATATGCTTATCTAAAGAGCATATCAAACTATTTCTGCAAGCAAAAGGACTAAATTATCCATGAATTCCAGATAACCATCCTTAACCCAGAAAATGTCAACAGTTTCCTGTAATAATAGTCCCAAACGTGGCAGCTGTAGCGGCTGGAGTACCTCCCTTAGGAGTGGGAGAGCCCTACGTTTCTGGGAGCATACTCACCACTGAGCATGTTCTGACCTTGTATCCCAGCTATTAGATATTGTGCTCCACACGTTTCTCTGCCCTTGCAGTTGTGTAGTGTCTTTGCTGTCTCCCCTGTGCTGTGTTGCTCCTCAAAGGGCGGGAATTTTCAGTAAAGCCCTCCCCTAGCCCTGGAGAAGCTCTTGGCAAGCAGGTGTTCAGAGAGGTGCTGCTGGAGCAGAGCCATGCCAAGCAGATAGTGGGGGAGGGGGGGGATCTCGGTGCAATACGATTTCTCTGTTGCTGAGGGTGAGGGGGGAGAAGAAAGTACTCATCTTCATTATTTCTGCCTGCAACTTGCAGAAACCTTTCATGACTGGAGGCTCCCACCCTTGTCAGTCCATTTATTAGCACGATATATCCTGGTTATTAATTTGGTCCTGTAGCAATTCCTGGTTGGCTTTTGCTGTTGTCCACTAAAATGCAAAGTAATATAAAACCTTCCACCTTGCTTTCTCCTTCAACTCCTGGACTTCTTTCCATGAGCTCTGGATTTAGAGCCACCTTCCTGATGTTTTTTTATTGCAATGTTTACAATGCAGACCTATAAATATCTACCAAGTTCTACTTGATGGGCTTGTAATTACTACTGCCCAAAACTATCTAACAGGGAGACATTGAGATTTGCACCAGAAACATTTTAGTGAAGATACAGGTGGTTCATGTGCACATTCTCAGCTATTGAGCTGAGTGCTGTTTCAAACAACAAACCTCCATGGATAAATTCAGACTGATAACGTAAGCACTGACCTTAGAGAAATGCGTTTCTCAGTCCCGGATTTTGGGCACAGGTAATAATGTCATACAATCTATAGAGCTACATTTGCTCTGAACTATATGCAGATCCTTCATTGCAGTTAGCAGTGAATAGTGTGTGTTTATGGTCTGCAAGTGGGAAGAAAAAAATACTCAAAATTTTCTAACTACTGTCCAGAGGCTACCAACTGCTAACCAGTCATGTAGCATAGTCATTTCCAGCCTTTGCTTTTGAGGAGTGAGTGGAAGGTGGAAACAGACTGCAGTGTTTGCTCTTTCCTGAGCTCTCAAAATGGACAGCCTGTTGAGGACCAGCCCAAACTGGCTTTGATTTCCTGGCCGCCCCATACTTAGTCTTTAGTAAAAATATGTGACTTAAATTCACGACAGGATGATGCAGGTGTTTTACTAATATGAAATAAGTAGTTGGGGAACAAGTTTGTCCAAATTGCTCATAAAGTTGATAAGAGACTAGGGAGCTTTTTCGCTTTCCAGCCAGTGGGTTCCCATGGTGGAGGCAGCAGTGGTGGTGGGTGGGTCTGTGCTGTGGCAAAGCAGTTGCTGACTTCAGCACAGACTCAACCACCCATGGCATGTCTCACGCTGGTGACCACTCCTCTTGGCAGCCCAAGCACAGATGGGAATGGATGTAGAGGCAGAAATACCTACTAACCCTGCTGAGGGATGCTTCCAAGCAGTCCCCAGATGTATTTGCAAGGTGGCGTAGAGAAGCTGGTGTTGCTCTCAGTCCTACAGTGCCTGTCCCATGGCTGCATAGCAGGTGTCAATGTCCAAACCAGTCAACTTACCAGGCATTGGCTTTCTCTAAAATTTTAGCAGACGTGATGGAAGCACAAATTGCAAATTCTTTTCAGCACGGCTGTATTTAGTCTTTTTTGTCTCGTAATCAGAATATGGTGGTGGGATTTACTGTAGATGCAGTTTTGCCATCGCAGTGTAAGATGCAGGACTGAGAAAAAATTGAATACCATACGAAAAAGACTGAGGCAAAACACATGAGCATTATACAGTCTCCTCCTAATGTGGTCTCTCAGAGTGGATAATAATATAAACATTCATCCATTAGAAAAAACCTACCCTTTACTGCCCCCCATTAAATACATTGGCAGTCCTATTAAAATACAAGTCAAATTTGTGTTTAATGATCTTGAAAGGAAAGTAATTGCTTGAGTATTACCATTCAAATGTTCTTACAGCAGCATATAATATTTACAGTCTAAGCGCCACTTCTGAGTGCTACGTGGCACTGAAGATTGCCCAGCCTCTTCAGAGAGAGAGCCTGTGTAGCTGGGAACCAGGATACAAAATGATATGCTCTCTGAGCACTGTAAAGCCTATGAGAAAAAACTAAGCAATGGGCTGCATAATTTTTCAATTTTAATAAGCTCTTGGCAGAAAAAAGTCTTTCAAAACCCATCTAACCCTGCAAAGGCAGGGCTTGAACACCACAAACGGTTGCTTAAGTGAGGAGTTCTGGTGTTACTCGCATGAGTCAAACTCCTTGCTTTGTAAGCATCATGTGCCAGCATCAGGCACAAAGTCACACTGAGAACTGTGATATTTTGCTCTACCTTTTTAACCCCTGACAGTGTCTTAGTCAGTGAAAACCTCACAGATTACTTGTATTCAACTATTACATATGTTTTTGTGGGAATATCCTCAAATCAAAGCTCATTTTGACTAAGGAAGAGTGGAACGTGAAAGTAAAGAGGAAACAAAAATATTTTTATTATGTTTATTTGTACAACTCTATCAAGTGTAAATAGGGACAGTATTTCAAAAAGCATGTGGCATGAGTGCCACAAAGAATATCAGAACTTTTCCAGTGGGAAAAAGTGAGTTCCAAGTCCTTTTTTCCTTCTCCCATCTGTCTTGCCTATCAAGGTCTTGGTCCCTCAGGCTTCAAGAGTGATGTCAAAGTCCTGGGCTTGGCATCAATGCCACACTGCCACCCCACCAGTGACTTGTGATAGCAGGCCCTGGAGTGTAAAACTGCTTGGCAAGGTCTGCCCCTTGCTCTGTGCTTGTACGGTGTAGCGTGGGGAGGCCACAGTCATCACTGACACTCTGCGCCCACCTATAAGCAAGATTAATTAAAAAATACCAACAAATTCAAAATGTCTAGGGCACTGCATTTTGTTGGGCATGCTGGTTCTGTGAATGACAATCCTGCCATAGCAAATTAGCTTTTACAGCCTCGGATGCCACTGTCAGATGCCATCCCAAGCAGGAAGGACAGCAAGGATGTGATTTGAACAGAGTCAGATGAGATGCAGTAAAGCACCAACATGTACTAACCAAACTGGTGCCATGGGCCAAATATTAATGTTAGAANGTGGGGGGGGGGGGGGGGTCTGTAATCACTTTATTATTTGTAATGGTTAACGTTTCTATAAGGAAGCAGATTATGTAATTTACCTGCTCTGTATGCACTTAACTGACAGACTGTTTCCTCTATCAGGAGGTGTTATTCCTTGCAGAGTGTGGTCTTGGTTATAACCCTTTCTCCATCTCAGCCAGTCATGAAGTGGTGGTTGAAATAGTCCAGACAAGGTGATCTTGATTCCTTTTTACACTGAGACTTTCTTAGATCACTCTCACGATAGAAAAGACCTGTAAAGCAGGTACAAACATAGTTCATGTTCCTGCTAAATCCCTGCGTGATACCAGGGCCCTTAGTGCAAGTAAGAATGAAATATGAAATCTCTGTGAGTGCTGTGAAATGCCTGTACACCTCTTCATGAGCAAACACAGGGGAAGAGGAAGACAAAGAACCAGGAAAAGGGAAAACATTTGCAACTTATGCAAACTATAATAGCAAAGAAGAGCGGATAGACCCTTCAGGTAATAATCAGGGGCACACACCTGTCTGTGAAGGCATGAGCATCACTGCATATGTGTGTATAAATCAAGACTTTATGCATGCCCATGGCAGTCTAGCCATGTGCCATGCAGAAGCAGCTTTGCAAGCCAATTTATTGACCGAAGAACTGAACATCGGCACCCAAGTCTGCCCCACTTCCCTCTGCAGATTCATGCATCTTTGGATCAGGATGCTCAAGAAGTCCAAAATACTAAGTGTTTTCTCTGGGTCCTCTTCAGTCTTTCACCAGTGAACTGAAAAATGTGACTGTGCTGAGAGATCTGGGATTTAGCTGAGCTCCTCATTACAGTTTTCTGATTCCCTAATTAGTGTGGTTTAAATTTCAAGCTGGAACAGATCAGGTGCAATCAACAAACCCAGAAAAAAATGCATCTATGCAATTTTATTATGACTTGCCCCAGCTTCAGGCCAACTAAACAATACATCTGGATGACACAACACGTTGCTCTTGAGAACCTGAGCAAAGCTCTTGCGTTATTATTGCAGTTGGGACTGGGTGTTATTCAGGCTTGATGACCAACTGGTGGTGCTAATGCTTCATTGGATGGGAGGTGAAGAAGGGTTCATTACCTCTCACTAAATATGTACATGCATTACACAAACCCTCTGCAAATTACAAAGCAGCTTTCACCAGCCTTGCAATTAAAGGATCCAGCTTGAGTTTAAAAAGACACTTACAGGAAACAGTTATACACGTGTATTCCAAAATTTCATATCGTGGCACTTTAATCATGAGAACTTCAAGGAAAGTGACTTGCTTAGGAAAATTGACATTCAGTCTGTAGTCCCTCAGTCCTTACATTGCAGTTTTGTGTGGGTTTTTTTCTATCTGTAATATAATGTTTACTGCCTAGGAGGGGGATTAGATACTAACTTGTCTGCAGAGGGCTATGAAGCAGTAAAGCACCGAACGAGACAAGCCTGGGTTTGAGGGATAGTTAGCCACAGTCAGAGCCAACCAGCCTAGTTGATAAAGCACAGCCCAAGCCTTGGTGGGTGGGGAAGGCTCTGGAGCCAAATGTCACTCCATGTTTCAGGCAGCACAGTCATTGACTGCAGCAGAAACAGACTCCAAAAATTGCAGGAGTGTGAGAAAAAAAAAAAAAAAAAACTGTTACTTTCATTTATTCAGGTAAGTGATACTCCTTTTAAGAAAGCCAAGATACCATCATTCATATTTGGTGGAGGCTGTTTACTCTCTTAGAGGTTTGCATTTGGTGGCATTTTGCAGCTCTGTCCCCTAGGTGTTGTGCTGAAAGTCGCCTGTAACAACCGGGTCAATGACAAGTTGTGTGAGGGATTGTCCTGTTGCCCGGAGAGGAACTGAGTAATTTTCTTTTGCAGCATGTAGACTGTGAGAGGAAGACGCCTTTTCACACTAGCTCTGACCTGTGAGGACACTTTCTTGGAGAGGCTGAACATGAACTTCTCAGAGTAATGGTGAGGAGTGGAAGAGGGGACCCAAAGTGTGATACGATGGCAGATGATTTGTGATATATCAGGTGATGACAGTTGTCTTCCTAGCACCATGCTTGCCATTGTGTTTATTCATTCCCTGAAATCATCTTTCTCTGACAGCTGTTAAATCTCGGGAGGAGTGAGGTACCCCTGGGTCCGGCAGGAGTGGACAGGCAAGGGGACACCCACTCTGCCTGGTCCCTGCACCATGCTCCCATCCCACCCACAGTATTTGGTGTGGTGAGTGTCTGGAAGCTATTCATACCTGGCATTTCCAGTGAAATAGCTAGAAATTACTGTGCCTAGTAAGGAGCTGGCTTTTTCCCACATTTTCTCCAGTGATCAGTTTTAATACTATGGAATGACCTATTGGGATACTTTGGCTATTAAAGCCAAATTTTTCCCTTAGACGAGCGCTGCCTCATCTTCCTGTAGTGGTAAAATGACAACCATTTTTTGGCGTTCAGAGGAGTACCAATGCACTCTGTGAAGCCTCATCTCATAGAATACAGGCCTATAAATTCTTGGTTTCCTCTTAAGTAAAATACCTGCAGGTACTGTGCAGGTTCCTGTAAGGTCAAGCTCACAATGGTCTCCTTCTCCTCACCATAGGAAGAGACAATGCAGCTAGCTGCCCAGGGGATGCTGTCCCACTAGCAAAGGCAGCCGAAGCAAAGAGGGAGTTGAACTTCATCTGCTGGCGTTCACTGGCCAGGGTATCAAATTAAACTGTCAGTGGCAATTGTGAGTCGTCCTTCTGTCCTTCCTTCTGAAGGGGGCCTGCTGACATGCTTGTCCCTGGTTTTCTCTTTTTTTCCTCTGTTCCTAACAACCTGTTTTTAATACTCCAAATCCTTTCCTAGTGGTTTTCTAAATTTCTAATTTTCATGGACAGTGCCACTTCTTCTTTCCTCTCCCCGTGCATGCTTCTCTGCGAGGGAGCAGCCCTGACAATGGTTCTCCACTTGGGATAATCGCCTGGCAAGACGCGAGCTTCATTGTTTGCTTTCCTTTCTGGCTCATCCTGCTTGTTTTCCATACTCAGGCATATTAATATTCCAGCTCTGATTGTCGTTGTTTATCTTTTGTTGGAGAACATTTGCCTTCTGTCTCATTTAGAAAAAAGTGAAATCAGTGCCAGATTTTTAACAAAATGAAGGCTTCTCTATTTTTATTGCAGCCACTTTAAAGCTCGGCTACTTTGGATTGCAGGATATGCAAACCCCAAGAGGCACGCACATGTTGGGTGTGCAAGTCAAACAATTTCATGTACAAATGTCCAGTTAAATGCATGTCTGGTGATCTGCATTTCTAAATACACGATCGCTGTATACCACCATGTCTAATTGGGGCTGTGTCTCAGTGATGGTGCAGTGTGAATGTTACGGCCACTGTGCAGAGGCTCAGGGCAGAGCAGACGGGTGCGCTGGCAAATGTGGCCTGCATGCAGTCCTTGCCTTTTGACGTTTGCAAATTTGTCCCTTAATCTCTTGACAGCAGGATTTGCTGTCAAGAAACATTGTCTGGGATGAGCTGTTGGGATTCAGATTATCAACCAAACATTAATTATTCTTCTGACTAAACCCTCAACAGCTAGGCTAGATAATACAAATGTAAAGAAAGAAATTATTATGAATCATGTTCAGTACTTGAAATCTAGAATGAATCATGCTGTAGAAACAAAATCATATACCATAAGCACATGTGTGTCGAGACATAACAGAGCCAGATCCTCAGCTGTGGCTGGGCCACGTAATGCCACTGGCATCAAAAGATACTTTCCCTGGTTTAAGACCCTGACCTGCTTTGTTTGCTCTGAGCAACTAGAGAGCGATTCCAGATAACAACAAGATCTGTCAGGTTGTGCTGAGGAAAGCTGAAGCCAGAATAACAAATAAGATCTGTTAATCTTTTGCAGTAGAAAATTACTTGGTTTTAAGCATGCTCATGCAAGAAACTACTCAGACAGACAGGAGTAGTATAAGCCCTTGGAGAAGCTGTAACGGGTGCCTGCCCACTCATCAGGCAAAGTATCAATGCAAAAAGCATCAGGGCTTTTTGAAAGAAGACGAAGCATGCCTATCTGGTTAGTTACTAAGAAAGAAGACCCAGGTCTTCAGGTCATGTAACTTGGGGCAGCTCAACTGACTTCAGTACAGCTTTATATTTGTATCCCTATGTTCCACATATGGTAGAAATGTCGTGGTGCTTAATACCATCATGGTGTTATCCTTGTATTCAGCTGGGCTAGAGATTAAGTGTTTACATTTCACTATACACAACTAATGCTTTTAAACCCAAGTCAGGGGTTTAAAATCTCAGAATAGAGCCATAAAGAGCTAATGAGAAGAATAAAAATTAGGTAGTTAAAAAATGATGTAAGGTAGAGTCTTAATTTTTTATTATTAAATTCACAGCACATTAAATATTAAATGTTCATAAACTTTGTTTTGTGCAATGATAAATTAATAATATCTACATAGACATGTTCTTTTACAACAGGGAAGCTAAGAAACATAGTACTAGAGGACCTTGTGTTGACAACTGAAACTATTAGAATAGACTCCTTAATCTTCAATCATAAAAAGTAGATAATGTTATTTCTTATTACTATTAAATGCAAAGTGCCTTACTAGGAAACATATATGTCATTACTAAAAATAACTACCAGGGAATGTTTTGAGCAAGGAAGAAAAAGATGTTAGCAAATTATATCTTGAGATAAATTCAGTAAAATGTTCTCTGCTAATCTCTGCCATATAAAAATTGCTTTTCAACTTATTTCTTCTGTTAGCCCATAACAGGTTGCATAAGGTTTATGTCTGAGCACAGAAACAGTCATGGTTTAACATGGTATGGTGTACCTTTGGGAATAGTTACCAACTGCTAATGCCCCCAAAATGCAGGCTGGTGTGTATGCTTTCTATACTACCGAAAAACCTCTGCTGACCTCTGTTTGGGGGAGGGATGATGAACTTTGTGTTTTTCTTCTTGTCTACGAACAGCGAACAATGCTTCCTCGACTAAAACCAGGGGACTTGAGAAACTTTTGTCTAGGATTTAGCAATATTATTCATTCAAATGTTTCCTGTCATTCATAAATATGTGAAGGAGGAGGTATCTTCCAGGCCAGTCTCCTCAAAGACTAATTCCTTGTCTGCAGACCAGGCCGTGGAGATGTATTTCCGAATGAAATGTAGCCTAAATGAAGGAATTATGGTTTTGTTAAGTATTTATACATGACTTAGACAGCAGACCTATCCACTGGTTACTGGTATAACTACCAGTACATGGGAGTGGTCTTACATTAAAGACAGAAGTGGGCAGGAGCCCCTTCACCAGGAGAGTAGCGCAGCTGCTGAAAAGCAGTTTCAAGCACCTCAAACCCACAGTGAACCCTCTTCCAGAAAGGGGTAGGACAAAATGTTGTTTTGCATGAACACACACTTAATTTTTGAGTCCTGATACTTTAAATATTTTTTCCCAAACTAGGAGTCAAAGGAGCCTCATTTAAGATTTCTATGATCTATTTTGAATGGACAAACCAAAAGAAGTTATCTTTGGACACATTTTTGCCTTCAAAACCTTTGCAGTGTCTTCTGTGTTTGCCTTCGCAGCGTGCCAGCCCCTGGCCCTGCATGTTGCCTGGCTGGGGCCAGTGCCAGCTCCTCTATGCAGGGTGCAGGGACTGGTGCTCAGCCACCTCCACCCCAGGAGCACGCCACGGGTCTCATACAACTCCTGCCCCAGTGGTTTTTTTCTCGTGATCCCGAATCAGAGGCTTGGGTAAGGATGGGCTGGAGCAACACGTGTTCTCGTTGTCTGTTTTTAACGGGCGTATGGTATGCCCCAGCCAGCTGATGGGAACTAGGACATGCAGAGGAGTGCGTCCTCCTCATTCAGCTGCTGCGACGGCCTCAGAGCCAGCTGGAGCGTTAAGGAGCTGAGCAGCTCCCTGCCAGCCCAGCTCCCGGGGCCAGCTTTAGGCACAGGCAAAATCGGCAGTTGCCTCGAAAGGCAGGCTGGTGGAGGCAGCAAAATCGCAGCCGGGAGAGGACGAGCCATGCCCCGGGATGCAGCAGCAGCTGCTGCTCCCTGACAGACTTCCCCGGGCCCCCCACTCCCCTGCGGCACAGCCCCTTCCCGTCTTTCTTCCCAGTTATGGGGGCTCTGGCTTCTTGCCCACAGCCCTGCCCTTGCTCTGCCTTGCCCAGTGCTGCCTCTTGCTCAGGGCTGGCCTTGCTGCTGGGACCCCCGTCTTGCACTCTCCCTTGGAGCCACGGCAGGAGCAGCAAGGACCATCAGTGGCCCATGGTCACCCCGCTTCAGTGTGAGGCTTCCTCCTCATGAAAAGGAGGGTTCTGCCTCCCAAAAAGCATTCCCAGACCCATGCCTCAAACCCAGGGGACACCCAACTGTGCTGCATTAGATGCAAAGCCTAAAACCTGAGAGAGGGCAAAGGCGGTGGGGAGGAAGGCTGGGCTCTCCTTCCTACTTCAAGAAGTCCTTTCAGAGGCTCTGCACTTGCTGTTGCACAGGGAGGATGTTCACAGATGAGAACTCATTCCCACTGGCGCAGCCAGGCCAGGCTCTGCAGGCGCTGCTTTGGGAAGGTGAACGCAGGGCAGTTGGCACATCCCATCAGCCCCTCTGAGCCCTGCGCTGTCTCACGTATCTCTTCTGCTAAAAGCCACCTGTGAGAGGCTGCCACATGTCAATCCCTCTGTTATGGCTTTGTAACTTGCTCTCAGTAATACAAATGGAGAGGAGAGAGGGGCCGTATGCCAGCCAGGCGACACTGCTTTTTTTGCTACATTAAAGAATAGGGAGAAAACATCCCTGACCAAGCACATCAGTGACCTGATCCTCCAGATGGGTGTCACTGACATGTCAAAATTGCAACCAAGGCTACCTAAGCACTGCAGGTACACCTCAGTCGATGGGCAGCCTGGCATCAGCTCCCCAGGGGCCTGGGGGCAGAGCTCCTAAACTAGATAAGCCTGACGATGTGGGTCCCCCAGCAGACGGGCTGAACGTAGGCTGCAGATAAACAGTGTTGTCAGAAAACGCCTTCACAAAATACTGTGATTTTTGGGACACCTAGAGGAGCATAAAAAAAGGTCTCAAACTGATAGGCATTAGTGACAGGGAAGGCAAATGAGTTATCCAAACAGCTAATGGGGCTTAAGGGGGATAACCCCAGGCTGACAGTGGCAGATACCATCAATGAGACACCTGGTCAGGAATACCTGTACTGCACAGCACGGGTGTTATTGGCTCGGCACGAACTAGAAGAGGTACGATGCAGGGTAGCAGGATTAGTGGAGACCTCCACCTGGACAAATTTAGGGTAAGCTCCTCAGTATTTAGTCCCAGGGTAGTTTAAATAGTTTTCTGCTTAAGGGATTGGCTCTGAAAATCCCTCTCTTAAGCACTTAACTACATGTCGGCTTGTTGGCACAGTCTGGCCTCATTCAGGTTGCACGTTCCAAAGGCAATGGCTCAGTAGAGGGCTGGGAGCCGCCGCTCTCCGATGTGTGCTACCTGCAGAAAGAGGCTCCACGTCACTCCTTTCAGGCTGCTTCAAGATCACTGCCGGTTGCTGTGCTGCCTTCTCTGCAGCGAGCTGGAGTCCTGCTGTGCCAGGCTGCCGTCTGCAGCACAGACATCACTGCGGGGCAACCGAGCCAGAACACAGGCGGAGACGGGCTGCGCTTCAGCAGGGAAGGAGGCTGATCCTCTCTGCTGTCTCCCAGAAATGCTACTGCCGACTTTTACCTTCCCAATGCTTCATCAAGCAGCTCTGTGGCTTCTCTTTCCCCATTTCATTTTGTTTTTTCAACTGGTCCAGCTTTCTGTGATGCACTTATGAAATACAGCATTGCTTTGTCATTATAACTTTTTTTTTATTATTATAAGCCTATTCTAGCTGGACTTTTCCAAAGGAGCTAAACTGTATAGGCGACAAGCTTTTCATTTGTATACTTGGGAGTCATCTGGTCAAGTAAAGCTGCTGTATGTAAACGTCGCATTCACTGCATAACAATTGGAGTGAATTTTTTATGCACAGGGCTTTTTATTTTCCAATCAGTAGCCCTGAGTTAGGACTTTTGGGGTAAACTGGTAGCTCTGGGCAGCTTTGAAGCATCACAAGTGGAGGGTTTTGTCTCCAGAAGATTTACTAGCAGCAAGCTTTTCTTCAACTGTTTTATTAGCCTCCTTTTACATATGTATAGTGGTGAGGGGAAAAAACCTGTTGTTGGTGAAGTACAGAGCCTATTTCCCCTGAGGTATTCACACAAAAAAAATTGTGTGAAAAATTGTTGCCCAGGGCCTCCCCAAATCCTGAAATTTAGCTTAAAGCTGTGAGGTTTTCAAATCCTTCAAGCCTTCTCCTCCCCCACCCCCATCTTTTAAAGGTTGAAGCCGGGGTAACAAATTCAGCAGCAAGAATGGACGCCCTGCCCTTGGCTTCAGCCAGCGCTGCCAGAATAAATCTGGGCCCCCCAGCCAATCCACTGAAAAGTTTTCACCCACTTAACACGGGTTTTATAATTTTAACTTGCAAGTTCTTGTTGAATTGAGCCCCATTGCGTGGACAAATTGGACAAGAAAAGTTTAAATGTTACCACTTTGGCTTCTCCTCAAGTGGTGCTGAGCACAGATGTTTGCAGGGGCCATCATGTCCCTATAAGAATGGGGGCTTTGTGTGTATAACCTTACAAAGGGCAGAATAGCCCTGCTTTGCTGCCAGCCACAGGATCATCCTATCTTTATGTGTTGATTTATTAGGCCAGGGATGAATGAAACCGTAATTAATATTACTGAAGCATTAGAGTCTATTTAATTTAAATGCCACTGAATATTTCACTTTCAGTTGGGAGTGACAATGTGTTCGGGACTGTTGGTGAAAGCCTCAGCCATCTGTTACCCCTACTAAGAAGGGAAGACAAGAGAGACACAGGGAGACAGAGAGCATTGAGCTTTGTGGCTTTTCCAAGCCTCCAGGATCATCATTCAACTCAAGGGCAGCCAAGAAACATTCCTGCGCACTGGACCCTTAGTGTATAGGGGAAAGGCCTGAAAGGCTATAGGGGCAACGCATCTCCACGAAGGGTGGAGACAGAGGGAGAAAGATGGGGTTTTACAGTACGTACATACATACATGCAAGTATAGGGGAGCTTGTGCATTGAAATCAAGTGCCAAGGCAGTAGAAGGAGGGTAGAGCAGGAAACTGGCCAACTTACAGATGGTCTAAAAATATTTTTTAAATGTAGGAGGGAGGAAAGAGTCAAGGCAAGGTCTGAATGTTGGTTTTAATTAGCCTAAGCAGTGACGTTCCCGTCCAGCTCCACCACGGCGCATATCGAGGCTTTGATTTGACGGGCATCATGATGTTGGGAGCACAAGACATTCTCTACAACCTGCTGCTGCGACATGGTCTTCACCAAGTTAAAACAAAAAAATGGGGAAAAAAGGTAAGGGCAGAGGCACAGGCAGCAGCCTTAGTCCCTGAGAAATGCTGTGCGGCACCAAATGAGCAGCTGGCGAAGCATCACCTTTGCTCCTGCGGTGATGGGGGGGATGTGGCAGGTCCCAGGCGGAGCAAGGGGCTGGGTGCATGGGCAGGAGGAACATGCCAGCACCGGGGCCACGCACGGGACATGGCAGGGCAGGCGGCTGCACAAGGCCGCGGGTGGGAGGCTCCATCGTCCGTGGGATGGTAATTAGCACAGTGGGTTTTCTTATAATTGGGATCATTTGTTCTCCCGGTTTTTCTCCTGCAAACTGATTTCATGCCAGAGGGAAGCTGTGTGACTCACACCTTGCCATGCCAATTAGCTGATAAACATCAAATGTAAACAAAGATGGCCTAATTAAGACTAGTCGCCCAACCTCTACATGCATCTTGTCAAAATCCCACCAGCCTTTTGCATCCAGACTTATTTTCTTGTTTGTTGGGACTAAATTAGTGGCTTTGCACAAGAACGTCTTATCTTTGAGAGAAGCTTAGAGCAGGTAATGAGGAAAATTGGGAACCGGCCACGGGAGCAGTGTGTCCCCCTCTGTCTTGGCAGGGACAGACGGGGAGAGCTCTGTCTGCGAGCCCCACGCTGGGGCTGAGGGCAGGGATTTGTCCGCCACTGGGTAATGTCGGGGGTAATGATGGTGTCTGATCCAGCAGCCACATCTTGGGGTATTCACTCAATTTGTCTTCCTGAGTGCTACTGTCTGTACATGAAATCTGTAATGTGTGTGTCTCCTGCCGCTCTCACCTGCTGTGAAAATTCATCAATCAGAGCCCATCGCTTACCATGGGCCTATCCCCCGGGCTCGCAGCCTGGGGAGTTATTTGCACTTTGGAGAGGAGGTGTACGACAGCAACACATCCGAGTGGCAGCGTTTCACACCCACTTCGCACCAGAGCGAAGGATCACACAGGTGAGCTGTGGCAGAGAAATGAGCCCATGGAGGAAATTTTATTCCAGGAGGTCTCCTAACGAAATCCATAGGATTTTTTCATGACAGTATTAAAAAAAAAAAAGGCAAGGAAGGGATCTCAGTGGGTCATCTGGACCATCCCTTTGCCCCTAGACAAGATCCCCTGGGTCCCTGCAGCGCCCATGGCTCACCCCAGCAGCCTTTCCTGGCGTCTCCTTGGCCTTACTGTCGGGGAACACTTGCTTTAGGTTTGAACTGAATCTCTTTGCTGAACACTAAACCCATTTGCTGCTGTTCTGCCCAGGATGAACACAGAGAGCAAGTCCTTCTCTTCCCCTTTGTGACCATCTTTAACATACTTGAAGGTTGTTATAATCTTTTCCTCCCCAGCACTTTCTCCTCTTTGAAGCTCAGCAATCCCAGGTCATTCATCTGTTCCTCATCAGTCGTATTTCCCAGGTCTTTCATCATTTCACTGCTCACCTCTGAAGTCTCTCCAAGTATCTCTGTTGCTCCTGAAGCACAGCATCCAAATGGGAGCAAGGCGTCCACCTGGCTGTGCTTCGCTCCATCCCTGGATGCTACACCCTTGTCCCTCCAGTGTTGCACCTTGCTTCTTCCAGCCCAACACGGTCCTCCTGAATGCCATCCCACCCCTGCACGTACCACTGTTCCTCTTTGCCTTGGGTCATCTGAGACTGTAATTACATACCAGTTCCACTATCCAGGGCAGGAATAACAATTTAGCACTGGCTCATTGCAAGGCTGACTGTCCTCAAGCCCACCTCACTGCCAGTCTGAACTGGCACTGAATCAGCTATTACTGTCTCACTGATGCTGTGGTTTTGCAGCATCTCTTACACTAGCTTTTATCTGAACCACATTGCCCAGCCTTGCTTAAGAAAACGTCATGTGAATTGCTACCCTCCTAAAGTGAGAGAAAACTAGAGACAGGGGTACATCCACTGCTTCCCTCCACATGATAGGACTTCCCCTGTCGTCGACAATAACTGGAGTGATTTAACATCATTTGTTCTTGACAAATCCCCATCGGTAGCTACCCCCCTGGGTGTTTACAAATAGTTGTATGATTATTTGCTCCAGCACTTTCCTGGGGTTGAAACTGGTTTGCCGTGTCTAAAACTCACCAGTGCCTCTTTTCCCAGTGTAAAGGCCCTCTACAAGCCCTCAGTGAAAATCGCTAATAGCTCTGAGCCCACTTCAGGCCCTTTGCTAAACATCCCAGGCAGCTGGGGAAAAACCTCTCACACCATGTCAATGAGAGCGATAAAACACTGTTGATACTTCCCTGCTTCCCACAAAAGATTACAGGAAATAACTTTGAGAAGTTACCTGTTCTGGTAACGATGTCTCGTTCATCCACACGTGAGAAAGAGACCTACTTCTCTGAAAGGGGGTAACAGTTATGCCTTGTACGCACTGCTGGGTACGCATCTTTCCTATGACCAGTTACACAGTTCATGTCAGTGTCTCTGGAAATGACAAGGTTCATTGGAAGGAAAGATGAAGGAATGCAGGAAAGGCAGACATAGTGCAATTACAAAGGGTGGCCAGTCACAGCTGGTGTCAGTGATGTTTCCTTCCCGACCCCCTGCTTGGAGATGTTCCAGAAATGAGCACAGACTCTCCCTGCTAGTCTGACCAGGTTTGGGAATCGGGACTGGACGGATCAGCTCTTTATAAAGAAGGAAAGGGAAGTATATCTTTTCTCACAAAAAATAAATGTAATTCTGATGTCATTTATTTAAAGAACCTTACAGCCAAAACCTCAAATCTTTGCAAGTTATCTGTCTTGCAAATTATCCGAATGCAGGGCACTGCTTTCCACTGAAGGTAGGAAGGACGTGTTGGTATCTCGCTGGAGGAGTGAACGAAGAAACCTCACACGAAGCTGCAGTTTTCCTGATTGGTGCAAACGTACAAAAATCAAGCGCAGAAATACGGTTTGCCTTACAAGTGTGGGTGTACCCACAGCTCACAACAGCACAGATGTACTTACAGCACAGAAGCGAAGGTGTGAAGCTATCTCAACTGTTTTAATAGATAAGTCATCTAATACATAATAAGAGAAAAATTTCAAGGCTGTTCAATAACCTGGTGGGGTCTGGGGAAGACAGTTCGCAATAACGCGTAAAGCAGGCCCTTGTCGGTGGTGTCAGCAGGAAGTTTTTATATTTCATGAACTTACTATTGTCTAAAAACATTTTGAAAAGATTTCACCAGCTAATCAGCAAAGTAACATAATTATGCCAGATGACAAAGCATTTTGCGTGTATGAGTTTCTCCACTGGCAGGGCTCAAAACAACATGTAGCCTCATAACTTTTTAAATTCCGGTCAGATCCCGCATGCTCTCCCCACCGGCCTCCAGCTGACTCATCCTTTTCAGAATATTTCTTTTCATTACTGTGTTTGTAGGCTGTTCATCCCAGAGCCGGAGCCAGATCAAGCTGGTACTAGCCAGTGCAGTGAACCAGCGTTTCTCCATGGTGGTCTCAGCTTCTGCTGAATTTCAGCTTTCACTGAAAAGGAAAGGGGAACAAAAAATCAGGCTCTCTAGGAATGAGAAGCAAGCTTTGTGACTGTGGTCCCATGGAGAGCTGCTTCACCAACATGGTAGGGAAAGAGAAACAAGGGGAAAGTGTGATTGAAGTACAGAGGGGACCTGCGGCATGTCCCGATGGCAGTGATGGCAGCGTCACCTGCAGGAGCTGCGGGTGTCTCCCCATCCCCACCAGCATGACTGGGACACATGACATGGGGACACTGGAGGGGGGACGACCCACATATGTTTACAAATCAGGCTGCTGCAAGGGTAAAGCAACCTGGTGCAAATGCCACACTGGTGTCCCTGTCCTGGGGTCCCGCAACAGGAGGAGCCTCTTGGGCACATTGGTGCCCACCTTCATGAAGCTGCTGCCCCCATGCCTGCCCTGCCTGGCACAGCCTCTCTGTGCCAAGCAGCCCTTTTTCCACGTGAGAACCAAAGGGAAAATGATGCGCATCAGCCAGAAAAGCACCGTGTAAGTAGAAGTGGAAGATTTCTAATTCCTAAAGAGCTACCCGTGAGCATTTTCAAAGTGGCGTTAAAGAACACTTTGAAGTACAACCCATGAGTTAAAAAATGTGTTTGGGGGATAAATCCATATCTCGTTCCAAAGATATAAACTAAGCTTCATTTTACTAAATATAGACATGTAAGGCACAGCAAAATTCATCAAAACTCTCAATCATATCTCCCAGAGAGATGCATTGTGACAGGAGACCAGCAATCCCATGAAAATAAGGGAACGGTATTCCAGTACTTACACGCACGAGTTACCTCCATAGTGTAAGCAAAGCCACTGGATCAAACGCTTGCAGGATTACACCCCTCACATTGGCAGCTCACACCAGGTCACTTGGCAGGATCTTTCCTGCCGGGCGGTGGCTCACCCTCCGGCCAGGCTCCCAGCTCCTCCTCCGTGCTGATGGTGAGTCTCCAGAGCTTAGCTTTTCCGCCATCAGAGATCAAGTAGAAAAGTGATGTTAAAAAAAAAGCTTTATTGATTCAGTTATAGGAAATTATCCCCTTTGCAGCACGGTTTACACTAAGCCTCCAAATCTGACATCTCTTTGAAAGCCCTCTTAATATATCCAATTATAGATTTTCAGCAACTTTGTGGAATGTCGGCTTTCCCGGCGACTGACCCCGGAAAACACCATTGAAATCAGGAGGGATTTTGCTATTGAGCTCAGTGGGGGAGGATCAGGTCCTACATAATTTTATTGTCAGCAATGATGACCTCTCTTCACAAATGAAGAATACCCATCCTGAACCATGGCCTTCGGAACGTAAACCATTTATTTTTATAGCTGGATCCTTCCCCAAGTGGGATATTTTGTGCATGGTTAACTTATCCCAGGGCTTTAAATGCTTGCCAAGTGGCTTTAATAGCAGGATGTTGTTTAAAAAGATTGGGAAGGATTGTGGGCAGTAATAGAGATAATTGCCAAGGAGAGATAAATGAATCTTCAATCTCAAACCAACTTGGCTTTATCATTGGGTCAGGAGGGAAGATCCAGAAAAATCCCCTGTCTAAGACTAAATGTGTAATGATAGTTTGGGGTTTAGGGAAGTTGGCAGCTGTTGAGATTTTCTGATAAAAACATCTTTTGAGGCTTAATACAGGTTTGCAATTCCATATAAAGGCATGAAAGCCCCTTTTCACTCCAGGGATTTGGCATCATGGAATAAAAAAGCTGGAGGTGAGTTTTTGGGAGAGGAGCAGACAACAAGTGACATCCTGAACTGAGAGTTTTGCAGGCTGCACTGGGGTAGCAAAACTGTGTGTGAAGGGCCTGAGCGCAGAGCCAAGCAGGTAAGGAGTGTTTTGCAGGACACGGGGCACCTGCAAGGAGTTGGCTGCCCCTCGGACACCCGTTAGCCACCCCTTCAGCCACCCCTCAGCTTCCCCTTGGCCCCCAGAGCAGCTGGGAGAGGGCAGCACATGCCAAACCCAAAGCTTTCTTTTCTGCTTTGCAAATAGCAGAGAGAGCATTTCCAGAACATATTCAAGCGTATTTATTTATTTATTCAATCACCAGGGAGGGGAGGAGGTCGAAAGCCAACCACTTTAATGAGAAATTATCTTACCTTATCATGCAGAATAAGGTACTGCATGACACAGCAACTTTTTGGGTCAGCCTTTTTAAAAACGAGTTGCCAGATAAAGACTGCTGAAAAAGAAAAAACAAGGACTGACTTCAGACAGGTCTCCCCTGCTAGGATTTGGAGGGGGGGTTGAGTGGAGTTTCAGCTTTTCTCCTTCTGTGACATCCTCTTTTTCCTTACCTGCTGTCAGACAGACCCCCGAAGCAGCAGGACCCTTGCTGCTCTCTGCAGTCCAAGCCACCCGGGGTGACTTCTGCTAACACTCACGGGGCTTTTAAAAGAGTAGGAAAAGGCATTTTAGAGAGAAATTACTTATTTTTCAGCAAAGGCCTTACCCAACTGGGGCGGGAGGGGGGACTTCTGGGATGTAATCAGTGAATGTGGAGCACTCATGGGGCTTTCATGAAAGTGGAAAAGGCATTTTAGTGAATTATAACTTATTTTTCAGCAAAGACCTTTTCCAGCTCAGGGTGGGCTTTCCCCAGTTATCTTCTTACCAGGCTACTTTTCTTCTCCCTAGACCCTATATTCTCAGCTGCAAGAAATAACATGGGTGAAACCCAGAAGCACTGTGCAGGGGGAGACCTGACAAAATGACTTCTCTCTTTATGATCTGAAAAGGAAACTGTGACCCATTTTTCCAAAAGCGATATTAAAAAATGCAGAGCAACGTGACATGAGCAATACAAAATCACCACCTTTGGATTAAAGAGTCGCTATTTCAAATGTCCCAGCTACTTCCCATGTTTGCAATTGCCCCTACGAGACTGCCAAAAGCCATGAAGGAGGTGCATGGTTTGGCACGATAAATCCTTCTCTGTACACAGGCTCCAGGAACAGTGTCATTCTTGTGAGTTTTTTTTAAAAAAAAGAGATCAAAACCAAGCTATTAAATAAAACTGGGGCAAAACCATCCCAAAACATGAAAAAAAATCCCCTGCCAGTGAGCACCGCTCCGTGTTACCCAGAAGGAGAGCCTTCCCGCCAGTGTGTGAATTACAGCCCATTCCCAGCTCAGGGATCTGCATTTTCAGACTGGTTTAGCCCCTCTCTGGGGAAGGGGTGCAGCCTCCCCAGCCCATCCACTAAACTCCCCACTGCCTCGGGCTCCTGTTCACAGCCCGCTTGCCTTTAATATTGACATGCTCACACTTGGCGGTATTATTCGGAGCTTTGGGTCTGATGATCATATTTATATGGCTGACACCCAGACCTACTTGCCTATTCCTGCGGATTCCCGTGAAGTGCTGTCATGGCTTATTACCTGTCTATCTGTGCTTCAAGCCTGGGTGACTTTTAATTTTTTGAAGCTTAATGCTGGGAAAACAGAATCGCTTCAGATTGGTTCAGTTCACCTCCGGGATGTACGGATTTATGATATATAATACTGTATCACAAACAGCTTGGGAGCTGGTTTCATTGCTAGGCTCTTAAAAATGGTCTTATTTTATCTGAAATAAACCTTTTCAAAAATGTATCAGCAAGAGGAGAGACGGGAAAATATCTTTATCGGATTTTGGAAACTTCTGCGGCTTTTGTTGCATGTTGCTTGTCAGGCTGAGGAGCCCTTGTTCATGCCTCGGTCTAATCCAGAGTTGTGTATCGTAGCTCAGTGATAATTGGAAACTCTTCTCACTCCAGCATTTTCAGCTGTTGTAAAAGTCTGCAGCTAATGTCATAACAAGAATTAAACTGTCTCATCATATTACACCCGTCTTAGCTGACTTCACTGGCTATTAAAGTGACAGCGCATTGATTTAAAATATCTGTTAATTGTTTACCCCTTCTTGCAGAGGCTTTCTTGGGGTTTTTGTAGCGACCTGCAGGCTTTCCGTAGCTGTGGATTATCTTTGCATTCAGCTTTATACGGACTTACAAAAAAATATCCTCTTTGTCTGGATCACACCATGTAATACCCTCAGCCCGTGGATTTCTTTGGCACATATATTCCCTGCATGGGTTGCTTTTAAAAATAAGCTAGTGGAGAGGGCATGGCTGGCTTTGATAGTACAAGACTTTAAGAGGCTTTTTTACCTCTTGGATTTTTATTTGTATTTGTTGCCTTCAGTTTTTCTGGCTACTAATAGCAGGGGTGTCATTTTAGATAAACAGATGTACTTACTCTGCCTACAAAACCATTCACTTTATAGGTTTAAAAGAGAAAGTACCCACCCTGCCCACAGAACAGACCTTACAGCCCATCTCCCTCAGACTTCCACTTTTGGGGTGAATAAATCAATCTGCTTGTAAGCCCATGGTAACAAACTTCTTACCTAGAACTGAGAATTAAAATTGCTTTGAGCAATATGCTGTCTTTCTGGTACAAAATGAGCATCACCTCAATGGGAATTTGGTAGTGATTGCGGGGCTGGGAAATAGGGGGCATTTTCTCTTTTTCCCATGATCTAGCTCTCCAAACCCATAACCAATGTATTTCTCCACAGATACATACATATAAAAAAACCTTTATTGTCTCCAAGACTGTGAATTTCATTCACTTTCTTCACTGAGGGCTGAAATATTTCTTACCTTCTGCTCCACTTTGTTGTGCTTTATCTCACTGGAGCAATTATTGAATGGGAAATGGGCAGATGTCAACTTGTCCTAATGAAAAAATATTCCAGATTAATGGAAAAAAGTAAGTAATCAAGTAAGTAATAAATATTTATTTGTTGAGTTTAAATTCCCATTGTTTCTTGTCCCAGATGCCACGGACTTTGGATCAGACCTGAGGCTTGTTCTTAGAACACGACCTTATCTAAAGGACTTCCTAAGGAGCCCTGCTGTGCCTTCCCCGGGCAAGAAGTGCTAATCCCATAACCAGCCTTTACCTCGCCCCATATCCCACTAGTTCTTTTTTTGCTTTTTGTTGAAAAAAATGAGCTTGTGCATGAGCTGCAACCAGATTTTAAAATTCTCTAGTGGCCAGTACATTTTACAGCATTTATAGGTTATAAACATGATTGTAAATTGCAAAACTATTCCTGGTTATTTGAGTTCCCAGCATTTATTCCTGGGGAAAAGCAAAGTCTCCCAACTGTCATTAGAGAGCACTTCATTAGAAAAAAACATTCACTATTTATATTTTGAGCAGAAAAGTGCCACTCACTTGTATGAATAAAGCATGTGCTTTCCCAGGACGTTGCTGGCTGTTCCCTGCACACCAGTGGCCTCAGCCAGCTCCGGCACCCACGCATGACAGAGCCTCGAAAATGGAGAGGCATTTGCTGTAATAGCTCCAGCAACAAGTACGGCTGCTGGATGGCACTGAGGGCCGCCTGGGTGCTCTTGCCATTAAAGCAGTGCCAGTAAGGTAGTCTATATTTAACGTGAACTTTTCTGGCTTTGAAAAGCATTGCTTGGTGCACGATAACCGCGCTTTAAAAGCCTTTTGTTTCATTCCTGTTTTGATGAACTTCTTTCCCTTTGATGTTCATCTGGAGTTTAATCGCGATAAAATGCGCACAATGGCTAGATTGTGGAAGAGAAAAAGGTGCTGGGAGAGCACAATACAGTACATTATCTGCTGTCTCCCCTATGCCGCTCGCTTGGCAGGCAGCAGCAAGCGCTGCACTGAGAGCAAACTGGGGTGACAGCCTGGGCATCCTGGACTCACACCAGCTCCCACCACAGCGACAGATGAAACCGGACTCACGGCAGAGGATCGGGCACAGCCAGGCCCCAGGAACAGCTCGCTGCTGCCAGCACCTGGCCCACGGCGCCCACCTGCAGCTGTGACATTGCAGGGCTATATTGCAAGGTCAGTCCCAGTTTGGGGCACCCTCCCTGAAGGCCTCCCCCGGCCTCAGGGAACAATGGCCAGTCTCAGCATGTGGCGTTATGTGGGCAGGATGCATCCTCATCAACATTCCACATCAGCATCCTATGTCAGCACCTCCCACATCTCCCCTACCTCTATCACGAGAAGGTGAAAGTTTGAGGAACACCCCCACCCCCGAAGCACCGGGATGCTACCAGCACAGCGTGATGCTCCAGCACAAAAGCCATCCTCTTCCCAAGCTGCCTGTTCCCCTGGCACTGGAAGGTTTTCAGGAGCCGGGTGGTACTTGCTGCTGTTTGGGGTCTGGCTCCCAGGGTCAGGCTCTTCTGTGAGCAGCTCGGTTTTCCTTCAGAGATGCATTTCCAGTCCACCTGACTGGGGAGGAAACCTCAAAAAGTAGGAGACAGAGGGAACCCCTAAATGTGCTATTTTTATAGTCTTTCCGTGATTTTAAGAAAGGACACTGACGAACCATTTCAGAAGGCAAGATGAGACAGCAGGGCCAGCAGCCACCATGGCCAGTCCAGACAGCGTGTCTGCGGGCCAGCACTCGCCTGGGCATGTTTCTCCCTGCCCAGACCCTCTGCAGGTTTGAATCAGCACCCTCATGATCTAAGTCTCCTCACGAATTATTTGTGTGCAGTAATTCCTGGTGCCACACACTTGTCCCCTGGCTGGGAACAACTCCAGCCAGCCAGGACTGATGCCGCCTTGCAGCAGTGCCCTGTGGTGCCCGGCAGCTCCTGTGGAAAGGGCAGTGCCCAGGCTGCACCCCTGTGCCCGCTGGGGCTGGCAGACGGAGGTGACCCAGTGACACCTCCATGACTCAGGTATCGCCCTTGCCCTCTCCCAGCCCCAGCCCTGCCCCTGGGCAGATGCTGCTCTCAACCACGTTGCATCCTGGTCACATCTGGAGACATGCCAACCCAGGTCACATTTCAGGACGTGCCTACCCCTGTCACACCCTGTCCCCGCAGCGGGCAGCGCCGCGAGGTTGGGGTGCAAACTCTGTGCCCTGCCAGGCTGGGCACATCCCCAAGGCTGTCTTGCACCCCGGATACCATTTGAACTACCATGATCCTGGACCCCTGAGGGTGGGCACGGTATATATTTGGGATATTTTTGTGTGGCACCAATGCAGTAAGTAATTTTTCTGTGAAGTTCCTTGTAGCATTTGGTAGCCTAAATCAGAAACAAGCCCCGAGTGCCTTTTCCTGGGGATGGCTGAGATGGCTCCGGCTGTTCAAGCACAGTTCTGCGGTTCAGGACAGGGACTCGCAAGAACACATGTCTCTCCTGCCTGACCCGTCCCACTGTCTGCGGGCAACCCTCTACGCAAAGTAGACAGAGTCCTAATGAACCCGTACATAATCTCATTTCTCCTTAGATGGCCTTTGCTACCAACAGCTGTCTCTGAATTATTTCTTTAGAAGAAAATTGTAGTTAGATCTTCTGCAGATACGGCTTCTTACCCGAGAATGGGTTTGAGGGTTTTTAAGTATTTATTGAGTTGCAGAGTTTGGGGATCACATGTTTTCCATATTTTTGCTTGGATTTTTAACCTTATCTTATGACATCTGTACTTGCTGCTGGTCTGACCTACTTAGTGAAGTCAAAGACACTGGACATTAAACTGAGTGATCCAGTTCAGTGCATACTTATAATTTCAGGGTCCTGACAGAATTCATTAGTTTCTAATAACCATTTCTTGCTATTCAAAAACTAATTGTAACTTTACATTCAGAAAAATCTTTTTTACAAAAATAAAATTATTTTGTTTGCCTGAGAAGATCTGCAAGCCCAAATAACTGAACTGCACCTGAAATGTATACACGGATTTTTAACAACACTGCTTATTAACCAACGTGAATATCTGCTGGTGTAGACAACGATATGCTACAGTCCTTGTAAAATTTAGTCTAACTGTGGTGAAAAAAAATTTTTATTTTTTTTTTAGGAAGGCTTTCCACTGTGTCTCCATTTCAAACCCAGAAAGCAAACAAGTTGTAGCAGACTTTCCTTGCAAAATTAATTTGTCAAGCTCTGCTGCATTTTGCTGAAGTGTAAGAAACTTAAATAAAAGTGATCCTAAAGTTAAGAAGCTGGCTTCAGGGCAGAGACTAGTGGGGATTTCTGTGAGTGTATTCACTCTTCCTAAAGTTGGAGGCGTGAGTAGGTTTTCTTGGTGCCAGAGGAAATCATTCATGAGTCTAAGACCTTCCAAGACTGATTCCCTTTCCTATTGCACTATTCAGCTAGCATTTTGCAGATACAAGTGAAAATAGGAAATCACTTTACAATTTTGAGACAGCATCTGGGCTCTTCCTTTTATTCCATTGCACTTTATGTATATGTATGTCAAGCTTTCATAGCAAATGAAAATTGCCAGTGCTAACAGCTTTCGGGAGCATTCATGCAGGGCCTGATCCAGAGCCTCTCCCCATCCCAGGGGCAGGGGCACAAAGCTTCTGAAAAATCAGGCACAAGGGTTTCAGGTGGGTCCTGGACACTGAACATCTACGAACACCTTCTTACCTTGGTAAAAAAATGCTTGGAGTGTTACGGCATGTTTTCCTGGTATATGATGCCTTGGTTTGTGCTTGGGAGGGCACGGCCACACTGTTTAACAGTACATTTTTCTGGCTTTTGATCCATATTATGAACCTATCACCAAAGAGCCTTCCAAAATGATTACATGACTGTGACCATGGCATTAATGTTTGAAAAGCAGTTTCTGTCTGTGTAATATTTTTCTGTATTTTTACCACTTATATGCAAGCTGGAAGACATTTTTTGCACATCTCATCCTCACTGAAGCAGCCTATATAAACTGCTGTTAATATTCGGCGGGCTTATGTTGCTGTTCGGGAACTCGCATGTCTAGTTTCCAGTGACCCCTTCAGACACAGGCACAGACCTGCTCTGCCACGACACCAGCTCTCTATATACATGAGGATATTTGCGGATATGCTTTGCTGGGCAATAAAATATAATTAAAAATGTGCAAAATTAATGCGTGCAATGTTTTATTCCTGGAGGTAAAATCCACTTAGTAAAATGTCAGCATTCTACTGAGTGAGAGATTTGTGCTCAAAAATGCACTTCTGCAGTTTTCTCAATGAATTTCCTCAGGTGATTGATTTATAGATGGCTGATTAGTGGATAAAAGCAACATAAATTACCGGTATTAAGGAAGCGCCAAATCCTGGGAGAGTCTTTATTACTTTGGAATATCTCATATCAGTAAAATAAAATTGTTTCATGTAACATGAGACAAAAGTCATTTGCAAAACAGTGTATGTAACCTAACTGAGTCCAGTTCATTTCTAAGCTCTGTACTGTAAGGGCTGTTTTGCTCTGTTGTTACCATAACCACGCATTCATTGGATGGGATATACAAAGATTTTTCTTACCCAAAAATCAGTTACATCCATGGATGCCACTTTATAATTAAGATACAGATCCCTGAGCCTGCAAAGATTCAGGTGGAGCCTTAACTCTGCATACAGCGAGGAAGCTCAGAACCCCAGTGAAATCCCTTGCAAAAGCACATGCAGAATATTTTTAGGAGCAGAGTCTGTAGAAGCACTCCTCAAGGACCATTGCCACACTCCAGCAAATACTGTCTGTCTCAGGGACAAATTACAAAGAAATTGTCTTAAAGCCTGGCTGGGCCACCCTCGTGCGGTCGGAGGTGGCTGCAGGTTTCATGCCATGCTCTCAGGCTGAGATGGGTGGGCAGCACCTCATGTCCAAACCAAACCTAACTGGATCTGTGGGACCCGTGAAGAAGTGCCAGCCTGGGGCGCAGGCAGGTGGGCTGTACGTGTCTTAGAGCTCACTGAAGGCTCTGCGTTTGTTCCCTTTGTGCCCTTTCGTCCCAAAGGATTCAGGGCTCTGAAAAGTTTTCAGTGTTAAAGAGAGCTTGCCTTACATTTTAGGGGAAGGGCAAATCGCACAATTTGGAGCTGGCTTATGTCGCTGCTCCCTCCTGCTAAACAGCATATTTCTGTCTGTGTTTGACTGTGTTTTTCTACCCCATCTCCTGCTCTACATAATCTGTCAATATGGGGTTTCTTTTCATTAGACTTTCCTCTCTCTTAAAAGTCTATTCTTCCTCACTGATGGTTCTTCCCTTTACCACAGCTTTTTTCAGTGGTTTGGTTTGATTCAAACTGAAATGGCTAGAGTGGTATCTAAAAGTAATGAATGTGGTTATGCCTATTTACAATAAAGCACATCAGTTGTATCAGCTTCGTTCTTTGGAAAATATTTTTAGGGAAAATGTAACATTCCCTTAATTTTAGGTCCTTTTTTTATCTTGCTTCAGGCGTAGTCTCCAAGAGACGTACACATAGCATAGATGTTTAATTTACTCTTCGAAATATGCAAAGAATATGACTATGTGCAATGAACATCGCTAAGCGCATGGCTGAAGACAAGAAAAAAAATAAATTATAAAGCTGCTGTAAATTCCTTATTATCTAAGAATTTCAGCACCTACTGATGTGTGTGAGCCTCCATTGCACCCTCATGAATTTAAGAGCCTGGGACACACACATTCATGAACGCAAGCTGCATGTTTGTGCACAAGCTGTACAGCAGATTTTGAAACAACCATCTGAGGATGTTATGGCTGTTAGTCAAAATCTGACAGTAAAGGGAAGATTTTTGTTTAAATAGGGGGATTCGGAGTGTGACTCAGAGAGAAGTCACGCAGGATGCTGGGACTTCATGAAAAACCCTTAGAAAAACATGTTGTTGTCTGGAAAACCTGAACATCCGTGTGCAAAATCTGCAAAATTTGCAATATCTGAGTCATATCTCTTTCCTTTTACCTGCACATTGTGGATTGAGTAAGTGATGACTGCAGTAAAACACCAAGCAGCAGACAGGGAAAGGGGAGGGCAATGCCTAAACTTCCGTCGGCCTCAGAGAGACTAAGCTTTCCTCCACACGGCTTTAGTCTCTGGTTTTCACATCTAGGTGTAAATCTGGCTTTGGGCTACGATGCACACTTCTGCCAGATGTGGTTAGTACTAATCACATATTATTTAGATCAATATGGATCTCTGTTTGATGCATGTAGCAATTGCTCACTGCTCTGTATCATCTAATTCTTTGTATTTAATAATATCTGTTCTAAAAAGCAATTTATACCCAGGCCACAATCCCCTTACTCCTCAAAATCTGACTATTACTGGTAATGTAAAGTCCTACTACTCATAAAATGTAACATAAAATATTACAGTCCTGATTTTTTTTAATGCCCTGATAGTCCCACCAATTTCACTATTCATGGGATTTTTTACATCACTGTATTTAGTATTAACTGGATGTGTGTACCTGGAGAAATGAGTGGTGAAATAGCAGCATCAAATATTTGAGATGTACATCTCCAGGAAAGGCTCTGTCTCCCTGTCTACACACACACACGCATGTATATGCATGTATATGTGTCTCCACCCCAGTGTTCGAATCAGAAATGTGTGGTTGTTACTGCAAAAACATATGTAGCACAGCAATATCGTAACCAAATGTACACTCAGACATGTTGCAGGAGGCAGCAGCAATTTACAGCCACATCAAACACCATGGCTTCAGCTTCCTTAAGCATATCTTACACCAGAAAATGTAATTACTGTTTCACTGTGCCTTCTCACATGGTGATCTGAAACGCTTCAGTAAAATGAAGCAACCTATCAATACTGTATCTATTGCAGATGAGACATCTGCAAATACGGATCAGTGTAATCCAGTCATTGATTTTAGGATTCTCAGTCCTCCAAGGACTGTGACAAATCTATACTTTGTCCCTGAGTGATGGGGTTTGCTTTTGGATTTCTGATTTCTTTGGGGAAACCATGTAAAAGTTAATGTAAGTAGAGAGTGCTCTGCCACTGCCCAGCTGAGAAGGCTCAGGACCACGTGTGGGTCTTTCAAAACCCCGCTGTGGTACACACTACCGAGCTACAGCCAGACACTTGCAGACTGACCAACACCGTTTTCTTTTTAAGAAAAGCAAAAGAGAACAGTTTCAATACCTTCAAACGTTCTGGCTTTACCCTAAATTTGCCTTGTTTTGGAACCCACTTGTATTCTACAAGCATAGGTACCATTCCTGATCAGATTTGGTGAGGTGGTGATGTGGAGTAAGTATTTGGCTCTCAGTGCCAATCAGTAAACCTTGTTTGTAAGAATGGACATACAGAAAAAAATCCTGTCCTGCTGTATCTTTATCTGAAGTTTGCATGTGTAGTGTTATCCCTTTGACATACTTGCCCCACAGCAGATTGTAGACAGATAAACGTGTCCTTGTAACAAAAAGAAAGATTCTCTTTCCAAGAGACCCAGAAAATCGAGGGGGCCTGTCTATAGCTGTGTGAATGCACGCGCACGCATGCACGCACACACACACAGCATCCTCCAAACATACACACTTACACAATGTTTTATGTAACTGAACTTCAATGCAATGCAAAGAGTTACAAGAAATGGTTTGCAACTCACTGACTAAGGACAACTGAATAATTGGCTAAAGAAAGCAGGGAAAAGTTTCTAACAATGTCTCAAACTTCTCAGTTTTAAATTACTCAGAAAAAGTAAAAATGTATGAAGAAATCTTCAGATTTCA
The DNA here is from genome assembly GCA_013401275.1 of Pandion haliaetus. Lineage (NCBI taxonomy): Eukaryota > Metazoa > Chordata > Aves > Accipitriformes > Pandionidae > Pandion > Pandion haliaetus. Next base: position 15,919 of record VYZV01037727.1, on the reverse strand, counting down.
GTTAATCTTTAAGATCTAATACACACACAGATGATGTATTTGGGTATTATGCTGAAAAGCCATGTAATAGACATACCCTGGAATTACTAGGAATTCTCACAAATACCCTGGATATTGTCCAGGGACTATTTCAGTCATTCCAAACACCACAGCAGCTTCAAGTTCTCCCCACTTACTCTAAGATTAATATGTCAATATATATTCTTTCTTTACCCAAATTGCAATCTATTCCCAAACCTAACTGGAAAGAACACACTGGCAGAGGTGCAGAATGGGCAGGTTTCCAGTCTCCATGTAATGCCTGCAATATCTGACCCGCTACGGATGAAGTTGCTACTGCTGCACAGGGTGTACCCCAAATACAATGCCTAACACAAACATCTAACAGGGACTGAACTCCATAATATTACACCTTAAAAACATGATATGGCTATGTCCAGGAAAGTAATTGTAAGTGCTTTTTGGAAGTGTTAAATTTGCTTCTGTTATGCTTGGAGAGAGTATTTTCTCACCCTATGTTCACTATGATGATATGTTATTGAGACAGTCCATCTTTAAAACTGGAGAAAAATTACAATATTCCATCCATACACACGTTTGAAAACATGGCTTCACGAAGTGCATGACAGCCTTACAGAAGGATTTTCTGGTCACTTAGACTGACCTGCAGAGCTAGGTTTTGCCACTGTGAATCACGCAGACGTTCCCAACTCATGACCCTCCGCAGACAACATCAGCTCAGAGCAACTCCAAGGAATAGGCTCTTCTGCACGGAAAAAGGCTGACATTATTGCATCTACTCTACACCTCTGAAACTGCTAGTTTATGCAACATCATTACTGCATGAAATACGATTCACACGTGAATAGCGATCGTGGCTGTGAGATACGCTGTTAAAGACGCAGACTCCTCCACATACTTCATTTGCTGTCTGCTTTCAATCCCTACCCAACGTTCCGGGCAGGCCCCCAGAACCACGTAATTCATACATAAGACTGTACATTCCCTACACTAAATAGCTATAAGGACTCTCATTTTTCAAGAAAAAGCTCAATTTTAGACTACAATAGGAAAAAATAATGTGCTTAGCATTGATCATGAAATAAGAATAGAAATAAACCCTGCAGTATTCAGTTATTGACATAAACACCATGTTGCACTGTGCAAGCTCTGATTTCACCCTAGTGACCGTATCATGTGGACCTGGGAATTTGTCCATCACGTCAGCGAGCTTTGGATCAGACCTGTGAAAGCCAGAGCTGTGTATATGGGTTTAACTTTATATCTGGTGAGTCTCACAACTCAAAGGAAAGCATGCTTCACTTGCTTCCTTGCTATGTAAACAAGTACAGACCACATCATCCCCAAAAAGGGTCTGAGACCTACCCAGCAGATCAGTGAAACATCTGTAGCCTTTCACATATTTCACAAAGAAACATTTGTCGGGTAACACATTGCATCCTTTCTGAATGGCAACACATGGGGCCATAGGCAGAGCAATCAAATCACAAAAAAATGAAGTATTATAGAAATCTCTTTCTGTATAGTCTATATAGACTATAAATATATTCTAGATATGGATTTATTGAAATACATTTCTATTCCATGTAGAATATAAATATAATATATAGTTATAAATCTAGGATATAAATGTATTTCAATAAATGTATATTCTATATTGTATTCGATCTAAAAACACTGTTGCAATTTGGGGCAAAAGTTTTTGTTTGCTGATATGCAGACATACAAAAAGTTTCTATATAAATAAGCAGTATGAGCTTTTCAGGAAGATCTATAATCTTATATTGACTAGTTGCTTTATATACATAGGTCTTCCTGGATAGCACATGTAATTTTCACAGTAACTTCATTTTTAAACCTGAAATTATTCTGCATTTCTGATATGGAATTTTGCCATCAGGGTCACTGTTAGAAAGTGGAAAATGATAGCAAAATAGAGGGCTAAAATTTGAACAAATAGAGGAGTATTGTATTTGCTCATTTTAAAACAAAATGAGAGTCTAGGAGCTGCATTGTATTGCACATGGTATCTGTGTAACCTGTATCTGTGTAACCATACCTACTGACACTTGGCAATCATAGATTACAGTATTATTGGAAACCCAGAGTTGGCTGATTAAGAGGCATTTGAAGAGGTCTGTCCAAATAACTACCTTCCTGACACGAGGGCTCAGAGAAGCCAAGAGGAGCCAAGAGGAGCTGTTCGTGTTTCTCCACTGCACGCAGGATGAAATCCAGAAATTGGTAAGAAAATGGGTTAGGTGCTCACAGGGGTTAGTGCTCCGCAGAAGGAAAAAATGGGACTCTATTAACAGAGGGTGTGTGAAAGTGTGAATGTATAGCTGAGGTCGGGTGCAAGGGCTGTGTGTGTGCATTAAGCTGTCTTTGGTTTGTGCTGTGGCGTCTTCTGGGGCTGAAAGCAGCTGGGCCAGGTTCCGTTGAGCTCAGCTCAGCAGAGGCACACTGGAAATCAAGCCTGAGACAGGACGGGAAGAGCATCACTGTTTGTGTCTACATGTGAGAGAGGGAAGCCAAGACTTGATACGACCCCACGTGTATTTAGTCTGAGCACTCGGGGTGCCCTTGCACTGCTCCCACAGTTTGTAAGGTCTCAGGGGGTGCAGGTGCAAGTGGTTGCAGGCAAAATGGGGGAACTCTGAGCAGCCTCGCACCCAGAGCCTCCTGTGTCCTATTTCACCTTTGAGAGACGCCAAAGGCGTCGCAGATTGTGTTGCGGCTTGAAGGGGAGACAGCCTCACCCCCCACATTAAGGCGCTGGCCGGATTTTTGTTGTGATTTTCCCACAGAAGTGGAGTTGGGAGAGGGGAAGACAAAAACGTCCCAACTTAATTTCTTTTTAATGGTCTGATGGAGCGTCTGACATGTGAATCCTCACTGTCCCTGCTCTCCAGCTTGACTTCAATGACTGCTTTTAATGAACAGCCTCCCCCAGACAGGGAAATTCTGCTACCTTGCCCAAACCTGCTCAAATACTTTGAGCTCCCAGTTATACACTTAGCACAGGATTTTGGCAAAACGGGGGAGAGGCGCATACTTTGAACTGGAGGTAGACTTAAAAACAACCCCTTGATCGTCAGTGATGTCTTTATCCACTGAACCAGAACTGGGTTTCGTAAACCCTTGCGCCTGTAATTTCTTGATCCTCTCCTGATGTGCCAGCCAGCCCCTGCAAACCAGGTCATTTTAAAAGAGTTCATATGCCTGTACTCCTGCAGCCCTGCAATATGCATTATAAGTAGCTTATCTGGAGCCATCAGTGACCACAGATTAGTGGGGCGATATTCCCTCTGGAAATCTTTGAGCCTGCACTGCCTTCCCTCATTACAGAGGCTATCAGGGCTGCATTGCTTTGCATCCACTCACCGAGGGGGCTTTACATTAACTCCATTTGGGGTTTCAGAGTTTTGCCTCTGAGCGGATCGTGGGCAAACTGGGATGCTCATTTCCAGCGCCTGGCGGGGAAAGGGAGCCCTGCCACGGTGCCCGGGTGCCCCGGCGTCCCCAGGCCGGGGCTGGCTGCTGGGGCAGGGTGGGCTCCCGCTGAGCACGCCCAATGCGGGGGCTTTGCTCCTTGTGACTTCTGCCCAGTGCACAGGTCCTAACTGGAAATTAAAAGCCTGTCCCTTGCTAGTCTTCAGGGGTAAATTTCAGAGGCTCCAACATAATTAACAAGTTCTGTCGTTCCCTCGCTGTTGCACTAGCTGTGGTATTTTTAAAGCTTTTTATTAAAAATTAATTTCTTTATTTTGTTGGAGACCCATCACTCGGTCACGTGGCTCCCTGTCATGTTTCTATCCTTCCTACTCATATTCGAGTTATGCCATCAAGCTAATATATTGTGACTGCTCTTCTCTCTTGTGACAAAGCCTTGCAGCTGCCTCCAAATCAATAGATGTCAAAGAAATATGAAAACAATCATGACAGAGAACTTAAATCCTGGCTAGAGTCTGCATAATAAAAAATGTGCTTCTGTTCTCAAGGCAGCGGATTAATTTATCCTAAAGTTTAGTCAAATTTTATTCCGGTACCTTTTTCCCAGCAGATAGAGCTACATCTGTTGGGTTTGTAATGTAATTTGTAATTACTGCCCTTCATGTGGTCCAATGCCTTGAACCATCTTTAATTAAAAGCATAATTAAGGGAAGATCTAAAGGAAGACAATTACCAGATGGTCTTTTTTTTAGAAACAGTTAGTTGCATTGAGGATGTATCCCGGTCCATTTCTGACTTGGATTAAAAGGCAGGCTGCTTCCCGCACAATCTGTGAGGCGAGAGGCCGAAAAGGGGCTCGGGCATCCCAGGCAGTGCCGCAGTCAATAACCATGAGGGAGGCTGGGGGACAGCCGGGGGGGACTCGGAGGACCTCAGGGCAGAGGGTCACCCTGGCTCCATTGCATTTCCTGGGGCAGGTGAGCCCTGGTACCCTCCTCCTGCCCAAAGCTCTGGCAAAACCCACCCCAGCCAAGCGCCCCATCACTGGGGACGCCCTAAGGCTTCTAGGAAACATTTTCCTGGCAAAAATATTAAGTAATAGTAATAATAATAAATAGTGATAGTGATAGCAATAGTAATGATGATGTTGATGATAATAATAATAATAATAATAATAATAATAATAATAATAATAATAATAATAATGGAGGGACCGAGCCCCGGAACAGCTTCCAAAAATGAATCATCACCACTGCCCTGGGTGGGACAGACCCTGATGGGGGGAACTGTGCCTGCCCAGCCCTTGCTCATCGCAGCCTGAGCGAAGGTTTTGGTTAACAGCCCCCCCCGCACCCCAACTGCCTCTGAAACCTTCGCTCAGGCTGTGGCGCAGGGGCATCTCCTCCACCATCCGGCTGCAGCAGCCGCCCCGGCCTTGCTGGGGTTAGTGTTGGGGTCCCTCCTTGCCTCTTGGGGTACTCTCCTCCCAGAAAAGCCTCCCTCTGCACCTGGAAGTTTCATGGAAGACCATTACTAAAGGAGAAAGGGCAGGAGGGGATGGGAAATAACCCTGAAAATATGAATAATGCAACGAAGTGCAGATTTATGTGCAAGCACAAAATTTCTAGAGGAAGCTGGGCATAAAAAAAAGGGGAAAAAAAGGAAACCTCGAGCAGTGGTGTAATGTAAATTAAATTTTTGCTGTACTACTAAGATTTCATTATTTGACTGTTCCTACTCAAAGTAAGGCAGCAATGAATTGTAATCATTTCAATTATCTTCAAGATAGTTTCTTTAGGACACAAGTTGTCAAAGATAAAAAAGTACATTCTTGCTGCTCCATGGGTCCATTTTCCAGACGGTTTGTCGTTCTTGCTGCATGATTTAGTCGGGGCTTTTTTGCATACTCCGGCTCTCCCACACGCCCTCCGCGGGGGCGCGGACCCGCTCCCTCCCCGCGCAGACCGGCCGCGCAGCGCTCCGCGCCCGCGGAGCCGGCGGGGCTGACTCTGCCTCAGCGCCCGCTTCGCCGCCATCCTCTTTAATTAACTTCGCACAGGAGGTTTTTGGGTGGGTGGGTGGCTTTGCCTTTTTTTTTTTCCCTCTCATTTTTGCGGCACTCCCGCTCTCGCTCCCCCCCACCCCGCCCTGGAATATTTCCTGGCCCATTACTCTGATAAAGAAATAAATGCGGGGCGGGCGGCTCCGCACCTTGCCTGGCCGCGGGGCACCCGAGGCAGGATCCGTCCCCATCCCCGCAGCCCTGCGAACACAGTTTTCTCCCTGCTGATACCGGCTGATTTGCAAGTGAGAGCTGCTCTCCGCCGGGAAGGCGCTTAGGTCTCTTTAAGCACAAACCAAATAACATTTAAATGCCTTTTTACTGCCGAGGCATTATTTATTTAAGTGGCCGTCGGAAATCACAGCAACGCGGGTCCCCGTTCCTCCCGGAATATTGTCCTTGCCGTTTTAGTAGAGCGACTGGTTTAAAAGAGGCTCTTTCCAAATAAAAGAGCGCGTTTCTCCCCATTATTCATATCTAGGGAGTCCCAGGCCTTTAGTACATTAAAAAAAGCTTCAAAAGGACAATTCGCCATCCACAGATATTATATTTGTGAAATGTCCTTTTTGTCGAAGCTTTTAACACCTTCTTATAACGAATCATTTGTTCTTTTCTTTTTAATTTTGATAGACAATTAGCCATCAAATATACACCAGTTGACTGTAACCGAGCATTAAACTAGCCTTTATTTAACGCTAATTTAGCATAGCTGCTTTGTTTAACTTTGCCATACAAGAACCAGGTTTTGTAGCAAAAAATAGGTGTAATTTTATGTGGGGCTTCATTTCTTTTGGCCCTCTACACAGCAAGCCCTCTCCTCTTTGTAACCCATTCTGCTGGGCAGAAACACCATTTCGGAGTGCCTAGCACCTGGAGTCTGGAAAAAATTAGCATTGATATAGATTTAGTTGAAATGTAATCTCTTAAATCTGTCCAAGATTCGGGGAGATAATTACACTTTCACTGAATTGCCAGGGGTCAGCGTCTCTGTGGACCTGAGGAGTTGATTTACTAACAATAGTGTTACATAAAAAATGGTGTTTGAGATTATAATGTTAATAGATGCAGTCACTGGGGAAAGCAGGCAGGCTACAACTAATTCGATGGAACTTGGGTTTTGCTTTACAAGGATTCAAATCACTTGCAGCATTTAATTTAGAGGAATGAGTTTGGCAGTAATTACAGCAAATGGAAAGGTCGCCTTGGAATATTAGTTATTTTTCCCCAAGTTGGGGCTCGGGCTTTTGGGGGGAGGGTCCTTTTTCTCTGCCCCCGGCGATGGCCGGGAGAGCCGCGTTGCTGCAGCCCTGCACTTTTACCACTCCTCACCTTGGACCCGGCAGAAACCCGCTCAGACAAAAGAAAAGGGGATGAAAAATATTTGTATAAGCTCTGGAGTTGCCCCTCGAGTGGGACCCGACGGTTCCGAGGGAGAGGCGGGATTTCTTTCTGCTCCCGGGGATGCTCGCCGGGCCGGGCCGGGCCGGGGGCAACTCGCCGGCCCGGGTCAGGTCAGCATCTCCTCGAGCAAAGCGCACCACGTCCTGGGTGAAATTGCTCGGCTGTTTCGTTGGCATTTTGGGGGGTCGCGACAGGAGCGGGCTGGGGCGGGGGGGCTCGGCTCCGTGCCCCGGTGAGCCCCCTCCCTCCTCCCAGCGCACCGGGAAGGGCAGAGTTTACCCAGAGATGGGCTGGCGGGGGCCAGATGGCCCAAATCCGGACACTGACCCACCTCGCCGGCC
>VYZV01037721.1:26546-103881 GCA_013401275.1 Pandion haliaetus | reverse complement strand
ACTGTGGTACTCTACACAAAGATCTTAATTAATAAACAACCCAGATCTGAAGAGAGCTGCACACACAGCGGAGAGAGTTGAAAAGTAGAATTCCCGGTAGGGATGGGCTCAGTGTCTGCGAAACCTTCAGAGAATCAAAGCAATCTGCATCACAAGCACATTTTCCCCATACAGAAGTGCTTGCAGGAACTGCCAGTTTCTACAAGTATGTAAGTAAAAGCAAAAGAGATAAAGCTGATTATTGAGATTTCCACTTGTTAGACTTGACGTCTTGAAACAGTCTTTTGGAGGAGATCTGATAGGCAGTGGCAGAGACTAAATATGTAGGAGAAGCTACGTATTACCAAAGGCAATGTTGTATACAGGTTCTTGAATCCAGCTCTCACAGGTCAGCAAATAAAAGCCTTCCCCCTTCCACCACTACACACACTTTCTTCCCAGGGGCCAAAAAGGTTGGAGTAACCTTAGGCACTCCTGGCCTGGAAATTAGTTGTTATATGTTTGGGGGTGTGAGGGGTTGGCATAAGGGCAGATCTCATTTCAAATAAGTATGTTTCCTCCTTTCATTTCCCTTCACCTTCCATATGAGATAGCACACCAGGATATCAGTATTCAAAGTCCATGTCAAATATTTAATTTTGTACAGTTTATACTACTTGAAATCAGGTTATTGCTTTATCTTTATGGAGATGAATCCAAATTGAAAACAGAGAAACTGAAGGAACCGTGTGGATGCCAGACTCCCAACAGCAGGCATTTAAGTGAGAATAGTGTGTGTTCACACGCCTAGTTTCTTATGCAGCCAAAGTGACGAGTCAGTACACACAGAAGTCCACTGAGGCTGACAAGGAATGGCTGATAAATTCCTGTAGAAAAGATAACCATGTTCCTTCTTCCTGCTGCTCCATCACAGGATAAATTCATCTTCTTTTCACTTACTGGGATAAAAGTCATTCATTCTGTTGACCTGATTGGAGTTAGACCAGGGATAATTTGGCCAAAAACAAGCAATGACACACAGCAGGATTATTTCAGGGTGTAACTTCTGGCTATGATTGCTTTCTAAAGAATGTGTAAGACTAGTCAATAACAAGATGGAGCTCAATATGCAAAATTCAATGTCATTCCAGATAAAGTAATGATACACAACACTGTATAAGATGTATGTATTTCATTTACAAGCTGCCACTCCTTAGATACTGTTACATAGCTAGATCACTATATTAGCTAATGGGATATTAAGGATCAAAGGTTTGAAATCAATAAAACTAATCCAATAAGGAAGATGGGCAAGACAGAGGGTAATATTACTAGGCTGCTGTCTAAAGTGTTTGAGTCAAAACAGCTTGCCAGGAAAGAGATCCCCAGAAATCCCTGTGAACTACAAAAAATATAGCTTGGTAAGAGTCTAGGCTGGAATTTGCAAAGTGTATGTAATTTTTATATAATTTCTTATGTCTGAAAACACTGTGGGCAAAATCTTGATCCCACTTAAGTTAGACAGACACTGACATCAGTGGAGCATAGAATTCATCTCATGATAAAGACCAGAGGTAGACCAGTAAGCAACGCTGTTAAAATCCCATTCATCAAGTTAAAGAATCAAGTAAAAAGTTTTCTTTTCTCTGAATCTAAAACCATTCCTTGGAAATACACATTCAAATGGCTATGACTAGGTAGACTAAGAATTCATTTTCTAGTACTGAGTGCATAATTCATAACAAATATTAAGTATAAGTTTTAAAGCTGGCTGTTTCTACCTACTAGTGATGAAGAGCTGCCTGCAAGTGTTCAGCTCCTTCCACTTGTTCTGGCAGGAGGCGACCGCACACTGAAAGTATGTGGCATTCTTTCTGCTCCCTGACTGAATAAGCAGGCAAGCACCTTAATGCAAAATTAAATCTAAATTAGGTCATCAGAACTGACCTCTTCATTCATTAAACACCGCGCCTAGGACAACTGGCCTTTTAATTTTGGTACCTCGGGATTTCTGCAGGAGCTTAACAAAAATTTTACCCTGCTAATGTTTGCTAAACAGAAAAAGGGTTGTGGACAGAACAACAGCTGAAGTAAATTGTGAAATTTATGCTCCAAATTTTTAAACTACATGCCCAAATGCATTTTAAGTAAAGTCACTTACTCTTCCACAGATGTACACAAATGTAACACTGAACAGGAGTTAGATACATTTAATAGCTATCATACTCAGAATGTTTAGAAGAATATTTACACCATTTATTAAAAGTGCACAGAAGAGATCACAGTGAACAAGGATAAACACAATCCTGTGTGAACAGATTGATCTTCCCCATTATCATCAAACTTAAAAACATCAGTCACGGTGCCACAGATGTACTAGGATTCAGCGAGATGCAGCATAAGGCTTCCTTTTTCCTCAACTTTGCACACTTGTAGATTTACCAGCAATAAGACCTCAAAACCTATATTGCTTGGGGATTTTTTTGTCCCAGATTAGTGGTTTAGATTAGAGAGACTAATACGTTGCACCCACGCTAAGGAAATGAGTCCATTAGCTCTGCGATGAGTATTTATGTGTGTCCCTGTGTACGTAGGATCCTCATCAGGCAGGCTTTGAGATAAGCACTGAAACAACTTCTTTTAGACAGAAGTTTCAAATTAATTTCCACTACTGATTTAGCCAAGAAAACCCCATCATGTGCAACTCCTCAGCCTACTCAATTGCCTGTCCTATTGACCAGCTAATAACTGCGGCCAAACATTCCCATAATAGTTTCCCTCAAACCTTCTAACCAGCTATGTAACTGAGTAATTCACAGAACGTTTGTTAATTATGTAAATCTGAATCTCTACAAATATGAATGCTCCTGTCAGAGAAAAAAAAATAATCGTAACTACTGAAACAAAGAAAATTGTACCATAGACAAATGTACTTTCTAGCAAAAAGCTGAAGAACTTCAGATTAAAAGATTGAAGTATCTGTAGATATGATCATCTGAAGAAGCAAAAGTGAAATTAGAGGGAATGCCTGTTATTTTACACAAACATAGACATTAACACCAGAAGCATGCAGACACTGAGAAAAGGTACTCCAAATAGCAGGGTTTGATAGAAACTAATTATGGTTAAAGCTTCCAGAAACTTGAAGTAAAAGAGATTCTCATACTGATACGTAAAATGCTACGAAAAGTAAAATAAATACAACACTTGACAAAAGCAGATTGTCTCCAGTAAGTAAGTGCCCAGGGGGATGTAAACACAAGGACAGTAATTCTGGCCCGACTGCTTCATAAATGAAAAGGTTTATTAGGGTCTCTAATGCTGTAGGCAGCAAAACCTGAGGGAGTGAAACAACAGCTCAAAACTGGCCAGAGGAGTGGGCTGGTTCGATGTCACCAATTTCTGCAGACTATTTGTTAATCCTAATTACACTTGGCTTTCCTTTGTGAATTTCTTCTGGACAGCTAACAAAGGCATCTTTGTGAATGTCCAGCGTTTGAACTTAATGGCCAGGGTGTATCGGCCAGTGCCATGGATCACGTGGCATCATTACTAGAACCTGCATGAAAACTGCATTACAAAGCTAGCAGCTATTCAAGTATTCCTGCAAAGGAGGAATGGCACTGACATGCTAAGAAAAAGAATTTCTAAGTAGGACTGGTCAGGAAATATTTTTTTGTTCCAGCACACTTTTTTCTTTTTTTTCCTTTTTAATTTTCCATGGAAAAGTAAAAACCCACATGTTGAATTATTTTTCGTTTGGGTTTTTGTTTTTCACCACTGATTTGATGAAAAGCCCTTTTCATTGAAGAAGACATGTCAGCTTTCTTGAAAAAAAAATGACAAATCCTACTTGGAAGACTGTATTTTTTAACATAATGCTATCTTGTGACCATCGTAATATCTGATTACAAGGCTTAAGTAATCAAACTACCATAGCATACATCTCAAATAATACGAACGAATATACAAAGTATATATTTTGTCTTTCATGAATATTCCTGCAAATAATACTCAATCATTCAAATGCTGGTGCAACATGAGCACAAAAAGCCAGATTTTTGGCTGTTATAAATCAGCACAACTTCCGTGAAGTTTATGGAGTTACACACGTTTAGACTAGATTAAAATCTGCCCTCAAGATTGAATCACATATGAACACAGGCAAATCCAAATATGTGTTTTTTTAATTCAGTTACCCTGAAGAGAACAACTATTTCCTCCCTTTGATCATGTTAAGTAAATGTGGTCCAACAGAACAGAATATTATGTTCTTCAGCAGAAAGTTTCACCAATTAAATAGCACTGGAGTCAGAGCTGAAATTCTTGACTTTGCAACTCCAAAGTGGCCATTTTTAACCTTTCAGAGTAGCTGTTGATTTGCCACTTCACTATGCCCTTGTTACCCCTGCAGAGTGTAACCAAAAAAGAAGAAAATAAAACAAACACAACATGGGCTGAAACAAAAGGCAGTTAAACACTCACTCTTCAGTTCTTGGCGTTACTGGGCTGGTCAGGAAATGAAACCATTGCTGCAGGAATTTGAAGGAGTGAATATACAGGGAAGGGGGTCAAGGTTTGAGGTGGCTTCCTCTCCCTTGGCACTGGGAAACCAGAACAACCTTATATGACTGACCCAGCTCCGGATGCTGGGTAAGTGGCTGGTAATGGATGGAGACACAAGAGAAAACAGCCCTTCCTAATGAACAACTAGAGAAAATACCACAAGAACATTGCCTCTTAGGGTGATCCACAGCTGTATTTTGCAGAAAAATATTCAAGTGAAGGAAAATTACCTTCTTATATTCCATTTTTTTAAGTACTTGCAATCAAACTCAAGATTGGGAAGCTTCTGGGAAGGTTAATGTTATAAGCCAAGCACAGAAAAATTCACATATGCACACATGTACACCCCTAAACAAAACGTACTTAATGCTATAAAAAGATGAAAAAATATATCCTTATCTAGGATAAAATTATTCCCATAAGACTGTGGGAACTAAGTCACATCATAATGAAAATGACTGGTGGAAATATGAAATACATTTATGCTATATCACACACACCTGCTGACCAGAGGCCCAGATACCCAAGTTCACTTATTTTAATTATTTTCTTGGCCCTGATCCCACAGTGGGACTGAGTAGGAAAGACAGATGTCAGCGGTCTGCTCCAGGTAAATCAGAGCTACACAATCCAGCATGACACAGCCACCACGACTCCTTCTTGCTCAGGCAGACAAAGCTTCTTCCTATTAGTTGCCTCAACAGGTTCCCTTACAAAATCTAGCCACATCTGGAGCTGCAATGAGCCTGCATCATTTTCAACTCTGTTCTCAGTGTTGGACACACAGCTGGCTTTGCATGACCATTTCATCTAGGAGCTCACAGCAGTATCCCAAGCAAGTAGCTGGTATACGATGTGTTACACAGGGGACTGTGGGAGCTGCAGAAAGCAAACCCAGCCATCTCATATAGGCTGCCAGATTACTATCAGACACCCCATTACTATTGCCCTCAATGCTCAGAATAACTCCCCTTCCAGGATGCTCAGAATAATTTCTGCTTTGGACTTCCTTCCTTTATTTTGAATTCATCCTGGGCTCATCCCTCACTCAGAGGCATTTAAGGGAAGAAAAGAAACACCAGCTTTTCCTTTTCCTCTCCTTTCATGCACCCTATTTCTGTCCTCTCCCTCAGGAAGATCAGGAACTAGTCCTCCTTCCTCTCCTCCCCATCGAGTTTACGTAGTCCTTCCCAAAAACAGGAGATAACGCGCCGCCCACCCATCTAACGCAGCAGCTTTGCGGAGCCACCCGACAGCCGTCCACTGCCCAAGCAGCAAAATTTGCACAGCTTGATCAGGTCCCTGCATACGTTAGTGTCAGGGCCTCACTCACACCCTGGCACGCCATGGCCTAGTCTGGCATGAGAGCTAACGAGCCCCACCGGGATGAGATGATAATGCTGATCATGTCTGAAAGGCGACAGGGGATTTTGCCTTCTTGTGCACGTGCAGCTCCTCGTCCTCTCATGCTGTGCTGCTTACAGAGGATATTGATGTGAAAACCAAAAACCCAAAAATGTCTTTCTGCTGCTGGAGCATCACAGAATTTCAGACATTTTCCACTGCCCTCTGGAAAGCTGCGCCTGCTTTCCAGACATCGCTCAGGTCAGACCCCGTCTACGGGCTGAACAGGATGAACAGCCTATTCCAGATCTGCTCTGAGGTTACTGAAATAACATCAAGAGGATACTTTTGGATGTAATATCAAACAAGAAAATTCTGTGTATATCAACACAAACTAACATACCCCATCTTTAGAAATTGGCCGTTTCTTTAGTAACTGTGTCCCACTACCCCTTCTCCTTGTTCCTGTGGAACAGCAGCAAATGCATGTACAGTAAACATAATGGAAAAGCACTTCACAGACATCACAGATCCCAGTGGAGGCATCAACAGCAAAAGATTGATTTAGCATTAGGTCATATATGGTTAGAGAGAGGGACCACAGAAGGGTGGGAAGTCTCATTTCTTAGTTTTGAAAGGAGAAAAAAGGCAATCTTGGACAGGACCCACTAGAATAGAGGGTTCAAATCCTTGTATTCCTACAGTTGACCAAAACACACTTCAGAAAAGTCATTTAATCACCCCCCATCTCAGTCACCCTGCTGTTACATGGAGATAACAATCCCTCCTATATCTGATCTTGATGGAGACTTATAAACGCTGCTATAATAAACTCCAGACAGCCCTTTGTGAGTGTCTTGACTCACGTCCATATAGTAACCTATTTTGCCCTATGAGAAGTCTTGGCACTCTGGCAGAGCTTACCTTCAAAACACATATGCAAACAGTTCATCTAGATACTGAACTACTTCCAAACAGCAACAGTTGTCACTTATTTAAAGAGGGCCCTTACTGCACCTTCCTGGGAAAAGGATGTATATTCCCACACAAGCTCCACTGAAAATCCCCAATGCTAGCAGCAGCTTGGAATTCTGTAACATTGGGGTTTAGTAGCTATAAAAGTTTGGCAAAATAAATGTAGACGTCTCTATATTCAGGAATCTTTTTTCTTCTCTGCTTGCTCTGGTTTTCTGTGAAAAAACAATTACAAAGTAGAAGTCTCAGTGATGATTTTGACTGATCAGCTGGAGAAATTTAGATAAATTTGGCTTTTCATGGACTGCAGCTGTTGTTCTTTTCAGTGCCTTAATGCAATTTATCATTCAAATGTGTTGGCTTAGGAATGCTGCTCCAGTTTTCCTCTACCTCCTATCATTAATCCTAACAGTATGCATCCAATTTCAAACGTTTGTTTCTTTTGTAGCATCCCACTTTTCTCCTCTTTGGTGTCTGCAAGTGGTAGGGAGTTACGGTGTGCAGTCAGCTGCCATATCTCTGCAGCCTTCACATGCTCTCTGCTACAAACGGAAGATCTTTCACAAACTCTGCCAGAAGGTTTCTCAGATGAACAGTGCCAAGGCAGGGCATCCAACTCAGGGCAGACATATTGGCTAGGTGTTATGAATGACCCACAACATAAGGGAAAGAGACTAAAACAAAACCTGGCAACAAAAGTGATCCCCCCTCCCCCCCGCAAAAAAAAAAAAAACAGCAAAATAACGGTAATATTTTAGGGCCCAATTAGAAAGAAGTGAGCTCAGAGTCAAAAACTAACAAACAAAATATAATTTTAAATGGACTTGTTCATAATTAAGGGTTTTAAGGAGGAAAAATATCTGGTAAAATGACACTGCCTGGTTCAAATTCAGCAATAATTCATTATTTAAGCTGGTAGCTAATGACCATCTAGACAAAGCTATAAAAAATAAAGGCAAAAGCCCAACTCCTCCAAAAGAGTCTGTTACTATTTTATTTCCTGTTATGCAATTCATTACGTGGGTCAATATGGGTCATTACATGGTTTCATATCCATTTTAGAACTTCAGTTATCATTCTCATTATTGCATTTATTTATTCTGCTGTGGAAGAAATGGGCTTTATTTTCTTTTCCGCATAACTTGATACCTACAACTGGTTGCTTACAAAACTTTCACAGATTTGTTGTGTTATCACAAACAAAATATTTGTGGCTTTTCTAAAATGCTTCTAATATCCCCCGACCTGTAATTCCCATACATTAGCTGGAACTTCAGCCTTCTACAAGTAAAACGTTGCCACAAATTGTTGGCCCTTATTGTTTTTTATTTTATGTTTATATAAACCAAGAGAAATGCCAACAAGGTCAGTGATGTCCTTGAGTATTTAAGTCACTCTAGCGTTACCCCCATGTACCACAGGGGGAATAAGGTCTCTGGTTCCCTTTTCACATCTTTTGTTAAGTGCAAAGGCTTGAAAGGAATCTGGTGTTATCTGCCCAATTTTCAAAAGGCAGCTCCACTACAAGTGAATAAGCCTACCATTCTCTGCATTTACATCATTTCACAATTCTAAGCTCAAAATTCAAAATTTGGGTCTAGACTGAGAACAGGAATACCCTGAAGACTGGGTATGTTTAGCCTCAAAGTCTCTTCCAAATTTCCCCAGGAGACAGGGAAAAAGCCTTAAGTGATTTTTCAAGTTTTCAAATTTTAGTCAAGATTTGCATTTGGAAAGAACTTCACACAGATTTTAAAATATTTAATAACTTTTTTTGAATCGTTATCTTAACTTAATGAACTTGCACACTAATTACCAAGAAGCAGAAATACAGACACACTTAAGAAAGGCTGTTCTTGAGGTGTAACTGGCCCAGGCAGACACAGAAGGAAAAGGAAATTTCATTAGAAAGTCTGAGGTTTTCCAAGCAGTTGTGAAAGCAGAAGTTCAGATAGTTTGGATAAGGTTCAGGTAAAAATTAATTAGGTGAGCTGGAGAACAGGAAGGAAAACTCTCTTAGCATAAGCTGAATGAAGGGAATGCTATGAAGCAAACTCCTCCCTGGCTTTAACAGAACCTGGTATGAGAAGTCCACCTTCCTATCTATTCATCCCAGCTAGAGCTGAGCAGTGAGTGCATGAATTTTTGAGTGCTCAACATGGGGCACTGAACTGCTTCAGAATTTTTCCTCACCTGAAACCTGCTGCCACTAGTGAAAGCGTTATTTACAAATGGGTCCATTCCAGGAAGCCTAGATCCAATACAGTTTTAAATCCTTATAGTCCACAGGTATCCACACCCAAGGATTTCACTCTTGGACCAGTGCTGCTATTAGAATCAGTTACTTTACTCCCCAAATAAAAAAAAAATTTAAAATCTATGAGCAACAGAATATGTAAAATCTGGTTTTCTATGGGTTTGTTTCTAATGGTCAGGTTCCCTTGTGTTTAGAAAGATGTATGCTCTGATAGAAGCTTCTTCCAGTTTGGGGCATTATTAAAGGCTCTTTCGTGTGGACACTTTTGGATTTAAAACAGCATGAGCTCAAATCACAGCCTTTTCCCCAGTGGAGACACTAATAGGGTCTCTCTCCTCTACTTTGCTACCTTTTTTTGACAAGACATGTTGGAATAATATAACACTGAGACCTCTTTCTGCCACATTTAATTGAAATTGTCCAGTAGGTTTTTAACAGGAGGACAGAGAAAGATAATTGTTCTGAGACAGCTATGTTGTTTAGTCTTAGTCCTTCAAACCAGGACCAAGTTGTGCTCAGAAGAAAACTTTGCCTCAGATGGCACTTTTCAGAAAGGCTTTTCTGAAGGTAAACTAAGCAAGACAAACTGGTCTTGGATTAGGACAGATAGCAGAGACCATGGCTGCACCTACTGCACTCAGCTAACACTGAGACAGGCCCTGGGGAAAGCATGAATCCCATGCAAATAGGCATGCAGAGTAAACCATATTTCCTTAGTTGTAGGTTGATTGAAATATCTCACTCCCACCACAAAGACTGCAGCAAGTGTGCACACAAACAGGTTCACAGCCCATCTCACAGCTGGCAAGCTATTGCTCTCTACTTGTGCTCAAAAGCCAGCCTTCCCTTTGAAAGCAAAGGCTGCAGCTTCCCAGAAAAACTGAAATGCTGCCTGAAGTCCATCAATGGGACTTTTGCCTGGGCAAGGACTGCAGGCTTCATCCATGCCCCATAGGTGAGTGATCCCACACCAGCTCCCTTCCAGCATTCCTGTCTGCAAGGCACATGAGTATGAAATATGAAAACAAACCCTTGCAGCTGCTTTCTTCATGTCCCCACTGCAGCTGCAGGGAGTGGCTTTTCAGCTCTGTGTTGCTCTAAAAGCACTTCAAAAGGAGGCCAAAAGCAACTATATGCACTTTTGTTCATTTAAAATGTTCTCAGTTGCATTATCAATCACCAGCTGAGGATGTGTACAGACTGTTCAGTCAGACTATGCGTTATAAGCCTAGCACCTGCGATGTAAGTACACACACCACTTAGCGCAGGATGTCTTTCCCCCATGTGCTTTTATACTAGCTTCCATACACTACTTTTCCTATTTAATTAGCGTGAAATATTTCTACCCTTTGTTATTTAAAAATCTATATCTACAGACTGGGGTTAAGTTAGCTGATTGTTAATTATACAACTGAAAGGACTGATCCCTGCATGCGAGAATTCAGCATTAGTGAAAAGCTTTAGCAGTAGGGTTATATGTAATTTACACATTGTTTGAGACCTTTTTTATGTCACTGCTGATATAAAGGGCCATAACATACATAAAAACGAATAGAACAAGAATCAGTCCTGTGAAGTTCTTCCAGACAGATTCTTAACTGATGGATGGTCTCACTGGGACATTCTGGACAGAGATACTGATTTCTCCAAGTGCTGGTGTTAGCCTATTTCTCCTCATAATACAGAAAACTCACCTATCAACCAACAGGAGACTTCTGCAGTAATAGAGAACATGCCCAATTTTAAGCCTGAACTTCTTATTTTTGGTTCAACATTCACTCAAAACATTAATGAACAATAAAATGCTGAGGAAGACAGTAGATGCAGTCTCAGCTAGCCTCAATCAGCACCAAAGTCAATACTAACCAAGGATCTTCACGAAATTGCCAAAACAAACTGCTCTGTGGCTAGAGAAGAAAGTGGTCAAGCATGTTTGATACGTTTGATAAGCTCCCTAAACAATAGCACAAAAATGCACTGCTAAGAGTATTTTTATTCTCGGAAGGAGGGTAATTGAAATACACAACCTCTGTTCAGCAGTAACTGGGGAATGTTCATTCAAAGGACTGTCTAAAATCAGATAACTGCAGTAAGCTGGGATGTTTTCTTCACTACGGTCATGCCTTGTATTACCAACAGCGTGAGTTTATTACCCTCCCTATTTTTTATATTTAGGAGAAGAAGTACAGTAGGCTGAGAAGAGTGCTACAAAGAAGACAACTGAACAAACCTAACATCCAAGGAATATCTGTTCTTCATATGAATATACACATTCACATGCAAATAAGGATAGTCAATACTATGTTCTGTTTGCTGTAAACTTGGTATTAGTTATTCTCTGTTTAAACTAGTTCTGTCATCCAGTCAGGGTGCAGAGTAAGTATTGCATGAGCTAGACAACCAAATCCAAACACAAGTCACAAAAAGCTACTCATCAAGAGTAGATATTTTGCATACAGTTCATGATTCATTTTTTAAAATCACTGGGCAAGTATTTGTAAATAGGGAACACACTTGCAATTGTCAGGAGCAGCTAAGAAATAGGAAGAGATCATTAAACCAAATCATTTACTGAAAAAAAAAAAATTATTCAGCAGCTCTGATAATGACAAAGATGACCTTTCCCAGTTCTCAGGTGGATTTGAGTTTTAAACCCTAAATAAAGACTGCTTCAGTTCTAGCAGCTAGAAAAGAGGCACACAAAGTCTGAAAACTGATACTCACTCTTTGCGTCTGACTTGCTCTTTGTCTCTAGAAAGTCACCAGACCTGTGCACACATAGCCACCTACACAGTGGATGTAGTAATGATTATCCACCTGGCATAGGGACAGGGGTGAGATTTATTTCATTAGTGCATGGAGATTGCTATGGGGAGAACTTAAAGATGTTACCATAAGGGAAAAGATGTTACCATAAGTGAAAACTGCCACTGTTTACTGTATTCAAAAAATACCTTTCAGTTGCTGAACTACTGAATGGGGTAAATAGTTCAATGTGGCATTAGATGTCTCTGCCAACAACTCAGTGAAGCTTGATTCTTATCATCAACCTGTTCTTCATCATGCAGGATTTCCTTTTGCAAATGAAGAAAGGGAGGAGTCTGCAGAAGCTATTACAAATAGAGTTGACTACATTCTTGGTCATGAATAAGCTGCTTGAAAAATACACTTTTGTCTATTCCCAAAACCACTTGTGTTTAACACGTGGTTTGTCTCCCAAAGAAGATATATGAATATACCTCAGCCAACATGATGCTTATGAAATGTTCATTTTGCGCATTCTCCATTTAAGACCTGTGAAGTCTGACTTACACACTGTGGTCATATAGGTAGACTATATGTAGATCCTGAATGAGTGACTTTTAATTCTGGTTTTGTGTTTAATTTTAACTTCCTACAGAACAGCAAAGAAAGCCAGGTAGCAAACCTCTTGTTTACATGAGAATACAGCTATTTTTTGTGAGAACAGTGAACCTCTACCTACTAAGTATAACAGAAAATGTCCAAAAACAGTGAAGAGGAAAGGCATAGCACTGACTGCCTCAGACAGTCCTTTAGCGATTGACTAAGCACATAGGACTTCACTAGTTCTACTTGGAAACAGCAACATAAAGTATGTAGTTCTGTATTTTGTGTTTCTGAGGGCTCCACAGTATCCTAATGCACACAGATTGGTTTCTTTCCCCCTTTTTTTACCTTTAAAAAACAATCAACCAATCTACCTCATTCCTGCTGTAAGCCATCCTGTCTCCCTTTCTCTCATTCACTGCCACCTTACAAAAGAACATGGGATACATAGGTATGGCTATGGGCTGCAAAGCCTTCTAAACCAGCAGCCTGGTTTAAAATTCTCTTTCCACCAAAACTCATTGGTAAGACGAGATCAAGCAGAAGATGGACCATGTCTGAGCAACTCATGATGCTACATGCAGATACTTCAGAAGTCTACACCCAGTGAAGGAAGGAAAAAAGAAAACAGGGAAAAAGAAAACAAAGAGGACCTCGTAAAAGCTCAGAAGTAAACAGAATGGAGGAAACTGTTTGCAAATGCTTTAATGCAGCATAGGTTGGCACTACAAAGCCATGCCCTGTATCAGCACAGTCTGCCTTGATTTAAAAGCACGGATTTGCTTCTGCAAAGCCTTATGGCAGCTCTTTCACTCAGATATAAAATGTTCACGTTGCCAGAGCAGAAAATGTCCTTTTTCATGGGAAAAGCAATTGTTGATGCTGGCAATTGACTGAGGCTTTCAGCCAAGGGTTTAACATGGCAGCATTCTTTTGCCTTAAGTGGATTCTTGGACCCCTACTCTGTTGCAAAAGAGGTCCGCGTGGAATATGTGCTCTCCAGCCTAAAAATGGAGCTCTCCTCCCACCTCCAGCGCAGGCGGTACCACAGACTCTTGCTTAGCTGGTCTAACAGCTGGGATACAGCATGGGTCGCTACCAGAATTTGATCACCTGAAATGAAAGTGTTAACACATACTTGGAAGCAAGGCTGGTATTTTGTTATCTTTTTGCAAAGTGAATTCTTAGTTATGAACCGAAGGCATTACAGGGAAGGAAAAGGCCACTTGGCCTAATAAACTTTCCCCCTTTGGGGTTAGCTGAACACCACCTCCTTCAATCCCCCCCTCTCTCTGCAGAAATAAAATATGTCTCCTTTCCTCCTGAACTCATTTATAAAAGCTTGATTTAAGGGCCTAACTTGGCAACATGTTCCATATGTCTGTTATTCTAGGAGCATGCAGGCAATGGGCCAAACACAGAGCTCGTGCAATGGGCACAATTCTCCCTGCTTGCTATAGGAGTTGTACCCGCCTTTGCCTGGGTTTAATTTGCTCCAGCTTGCCTATGGTTACAGAAGAGGGCTGGGGATGAGGAAAGCTGAGTTGCATTCCCAGCTCTGCCAGAGGCTTGCCGTGAGACCTCATGGAAAACAAACTCTTGGCTTTGTTCTGCCTCAGTTTACACAGGCTCTAAGATACTCATCCCCTCCAAGGGAGCTCTGTGAAGCTTAATTAATAATGGCAACTACTCGGTCCTTCAGAAGACAGGCAAGAAATACCATGCATATTGTAAGCAAAGGGGCAGTATCAAAACCAGGGCAGCTACATAAAAAAAACCTGCCTTGCAGAGACTTATTAGAAAGGAGGGGTATTTAAAACCAAATTAAGTTCTGGACCAAATTCTGCAGACTCCAACTTTACAAGCACAAACTGTTCCAATGAAATCTAAAAGAATATCAACATGAATAAAAACATGCATGAAGGTGTTTACAGGGGCAGGCTCTGCATGACTGATCCTGGCTACATAGACAAGTAATTACAGAAGTCAAGTTGGTAGGATCAGATCCTGAGAAGAAAACTGGTAGCTTTTTGTTCCTCCGATTATTGCAGAAAGCAAACAGCAGCTAAAAACTTTACTGCCAGGAATTTCAGAATCAGACAGGACTGATCCTTTCCCCCAGCTTATCAATTCAGATGATGCTCTCTTATAAAGGATTTCATGCAGAAAAGTGAGACTGTTTTGACTCTGCAGTTATACTAGAGCCTGCTTCTTTTTCACTAACAATATGAGATACCTCAAACATGCCCCCTCTCACCATGAAGAGGCCATCAAGAGAGGAGCAACTGTGCCAAGTAACTCCCCTCCTGGTGACCCCACTGCTAGACAGTCCTGTGGCCACCTTTAACAGAGCCACCAGTGACCCATGCCCTTGCCTTGAGACAGATAACATCACCACTATGGCTATACCACATTTCCCTGGTGAGACTGGCAGGATTGAACTACTTGGGCTGATAAGAAGATGGGGTCAGGCCTCAAACTCTCCTACTTCACAGATGGCTGAGAGTATGAAAAAAAATGGAGGGTTTTGCCCAGCTACAAGTTTGCTTTGCACCCCCCCACATAAGCAAAAAAATGATTGCCCAGGTCCAGCTCTGCTCCAATTTGCACACTGTGGCCTGCCCCACCTTCCAGGGGGACCACATCCATCATTGCTGCTTGCTTTGGCAGCACCCCACCTCGGGTACTGCAATTTCTCTGTCTACCTTGTGGCACTGGCAAGCAGTAAAGCGGTGTTTGGAGAATGCCACCCTGCTCGCTGTCACGTTCATTCACTGTGTGGTGAAGTCAAACCCATTGTGAACGGACTAAAAATCATCTCAACTGTCAGCAGAAGGATTTACACAACTTGCTTCTTTCCCTCAAAGAGTGATTGCAGTGTGAAAACATGCTGTTCAGCCAGTAGCAATGTTAGCTGTTTTCAAACAGAGCAAGCTGGGGAAAGTGGGGAGTTTGAAGAAAAAAAAAAAAAAGTCGGATAAAGAATTTCTTTTAGGTGAAGCCAAATAGACATTTACTGTAAATCCAACAGACCAGCTTCCCCATTTATTTTTTTTCTTGCACCCCCCCAAAACTCCCTCCCCACAGGTGGCAGATATTAGACCATGCACACCTCCGGCAGATGCAATAGCCCATCACTGGCGGTCTCAGACTGCCCTCTACAGTCTCCTCAACCAACCAGCTCTGCAGCTGATCTCCAAGCTAAAGACCTGCCAAATCTGTCAGAACTTGTGACATATTAAAGATACCGGAGTGTCACATATCACGCAGATAAGCCAGTAATAGTGAGACATCAGCTCGGGGAAACGGATGGCTCAGAGAGGGTCTCTCCACTTGGACTTCTCCAGTACAAGAGATGATCCTACAATCATTATTCATTACCATTTTTCCACTGACTGATTCCTCCTTCATCCTTAGAAAGGCTGGGGAACAGTGTGTAGATCACAGCCAACCTCAGCAAAGGAAAAATCCCTGAGAAGAAGTGAGTCACCTCCTCACCACCCACTCCTACCCCTGCACCCCTTAACATGTCTTTTTCCCCACCTGCCATGGATGCAAGCACAGCTCACATTTTTCAAGCAAGTGTTTCTTCCATCCCTAATTACACTTCAGGTATCTTCGGGATAAAGTTGGTGTTTAAGACATGGCAAGTGTTTGCCTTGACCTTTAATGTTGGTGACTTTCAAAAGCTATTACCGTGCTGCCTGATATTCCTTCCTCCATGATTTCTTTCTGTAGCATCTGGTTATCACTCGGTGGCAAAGAGGAATGGTGGCAGATAAGACAGGAAAGACGCCTGATGATTTTTCATTTTTAAACAGAAGGGAAAAGGCTACATACCCTGCAACACAGATTAATTGCAGGAAGCAAAATGTCCCATAATGGGGACTTGTGGAAATTAAGTGAGAAGAAAAGCCTGTAAAACCAAGCCCAGATATCACAGGCCATAGACAAAAGAAGAAAAAAAAATGAACACTTGCATGTGCCTGTATGTTTGTATAAATATACACACCATGTCTTCATTAAACCCAGATAAAGTTTGTACACCTTCCCTATGGTGGCTGGCAAGAGCTTGTGTCCCAGAAGAATGGCTTTAATCTCATTTCAGACTCAATAATATAGTGCCAGATGTTCTTGGAAATCTATTTTGCCCCTGTACATTGTGCAATTAACCTTTCAGTTTCCCAGAGATCAAATTAGAGCTGTGGAAATGTTTCCAAACCTCTCTCTTAACAAGAGAAGCATGGGGTGTTTGAACCAACTGCTGAGCCATTTTCCCAGCCCTCTGCTCCTTTGGACATGCCAGGAAGGATGTCAGGCCAGCTAAAGATGCCATTGTTTCACTTGCGAGGGAGGAAAAATATAAATAGTCCTGGCTAAAGTATTTTATCAAGTTTCTGAGGTGGGAGCTTGATTATAAGCAGTGCAATTTAAAGAACTCCATTTCCTTTGATTACAGAAATTTCCTACAAATTACAGGCATTTTTCCAGAAGGAAATGGAAAGCACAGCATTTCATCCAGAAGCATTTATTATACTCACAGCTCTGCGTGGCACTCTAACAGGCAAGGATGCTAGTAAGCCCATGGCCAGCAAATTGACAACTGGTCCAACAAACAGATTTTTCTGGGTAAGTACATCTGTCTGTGCAAAGCTCTACTGATAGCAGGTCACACAGATGTGACAGTATGGGTTTGCTCCTAAGACCAATGCCTAACTTGGGACAAGTGATTTACCACATCTATGGCCACATCCCAGGTGCAGAGACACAGCTTCTTACCCGTCCAGTTAACTCAGCATCCACTCAGAGTCTGAGTGGACTTTGGGCTAGCTGAATTCTGATTTCAGTATTACCCAGGCCTTTTTAAAATTTGGAGTCACTTAGGTGGTTTTGCATCCTATTTCTGAGCATGAAATTACAAGTAAGCTGCTGGAAATGATAAATGTAAAAGGGTTAAAAATTAAGTACCAGAAATTTTCCTATAGTGCCCAGGAGCAAACACTGAACCTGAGATATGAGAGATTTAAAAGACCCCTGACAAGTAGTTCTTAGGCAACCCAACACATAAATCTCTCTATCATCTCCTTAATTCCATCACCCGGCATTTGCAGCCAGCCATAGGAAAAGCTAGAAAGCAAACAGTAAGGTAGCAGTAGCTCAAGAGCACATAAAAGGTTGCTCGGTCTTAGGGTTTTATTTACTCACAGGTATTGACAGGGTGTTATCCCCATAGCTTGAGAGAAGGAAAAGTGTTTGTTTGTGTTAGCAAATATCTGTTGGTTCTAAGATATTGACATAGCAGAACCTCAATGTTTTAATTCAAAACTTTCACTGTAGAACACATCAGTAGAATATGATCTATGCATTAAGTATAAAGACCGAATTTTCATTTTAAATTTAGCTCAAAACCACAGTGAGCTAGATAAAATAGAAGAGCCTGAGCAGGAGAAAACTTCAACTTTTCAATTACAAGACAGCTTTGAGGCATGTGTGCCCCTGTTTATTTATGAAGCTGCTGCTATTGTTTTAATGTAAACAGGATTCAAAGTCCACTGGCAGCTAGGAGGGGCCAGTTGAAATTATTTGAAAGAAAGCTCCTTAGAAAAGTGCTGTTCTATTCATGGAAGCAGTTCCTGTATCATGACTGAAGCACTATTGAAAAAATAAACAAATATTTTTATTACAAGATGATAAAAGGGTTTGAATAGAAAAGCTGGCCAGATATGAAAACAAACTTTCACATATAAGGGCTTTTGATACACATGATTTACTCTGATGACAACAGGCCACGCTGAGAAGTGCTGAAAGCTTATTAATATTATACAAAAGACTTTTGTTTGTCATTTGCCAGACTGCATGGGAGTTGCAATAAGCAAGCAGCAACATGGCTGGTGTCCTGTCTTTAGAGTTGCATAATGAGGGAAGATTTAGAAAATACTGCTGGAGCAAACCACTGAAATAAAGCCTGCTTTCAAAGTCAGAGGATAGTGATGCTAATGTTACAAGCACAGCTCAGAGGTTTGGAGCTTTGAGGGTTCGGCTCAGCACCCAAAAGATTCAATCTTCATTTCAACCCCAGAAGAAACGTAGCATTTCCCAGTTAGGAGCCCAGCTGTATTGATTTAGTGCTGCATACACCTTTTCTGCCTCTCACACTCCTGAGGCAGATACAGTACCAAGCAATTTTTGTTTGAGATCCCAGAGAGCTCAGTTTTAACTGATCAAAGATGGATACACTGCAGGGAGGACATTAACATGAGCCTCTCATGTCAGAACTGGAAACAGGTCTCCAGGATTTCCATGCCTGCTTCACATATATCCCACCCTGGTGGTCTCATGGGCTAAAATCCCAAATGGGATAGAAAAAGGATGGTGCCTTGGTGCATGCCATCCTAGCTCTGGCCTCAGGCTTGTTTTCATCCATCTCCTGTAAATACCAGTTGCAGGAAGGGATAACAGTAAGTTTCTACTAGGAAAAAAAAAAAAAACCACATAAAAATAATTTCTAGGACCAAGGGCCACTGTCTGCATTTAGATTACTGTAACATATTAGTAACAAAACTCTACAAATGCCTTGGTTCCTATGGGAGAATGACATCAGCCTACACACTGCAGTGCTCACTGTAAACTTCAAAGCCACTTGAAATTAATCTCATTTCATATTTGTAAAGGCCTCAATAGGAATAGGAAGCCTTTTGTCAACAACAGCATTGGTGATAAAGTACAGTATTACATCCCCACACCTTTCCCAGATGGTCATCATTCAATCAGCAATATCAGGCATTGGATATTTTCACACTGGTACCAACACTGCTTATGGTCAGACAAGTAGGAAGGATCTTCATTGTCCCTCTTTTTTTTCTGCTAAAGAGGATTCCCAGTTCAGGGCTTTTAGAGTGCTTTCCCTGAGCTGAAGGACTCACAATGTTTAGTCACAGAGTATTAGTCACAGCAACAATTTAGTGACAGATTATTTCTTTTCCTGACAGATAAAGTCATGTGCAGGGCTTTAAAGGGGAAAAAAAAATCAGCAAGTAAAAGTGATCTTCAAAAAGTCACTGTTTTCATTAAAAGCTTTGGATTCCAATTTTTTCAGCAAATCTTCAAAAAGGCTGCCTAATACAAAACATCAGCTCTCCTAGACAGGCTTCTGGTAGGTTCACCACCTAATTCTGCCATAGACACCAGCAAGGCCACCAGCTGAAGCCAGCCCTCAAAACATCTCCCAGCTAAAGCACTGGACCCCTGGGTAGATGCCTGCCCGAGGCCATCCTGGGAGCCAGCACCATCCAACCCACCATTCAGAAGCTTGGAGCCACATCTCAGAAGAAGCCAAGATGCCTGCAGTGTGAAAACTAAGCAGTCCTTGTTCAAATAAGAGCTGAGACATGGCAAAATACTAGCAGGCTTTCACAAAACTTTTCTGTTCACAGCCCATAAAATTATGTTGTTCTGTGAATAAAGGGAGACTCTTTTGCTAATGTAATAAATATGTCAACTTTTAAGAATATTACAACCATTTCAAACGGAAAGGAGGAGAACAAATAATTGAAAAAGACAAAATGGCCATATTCTGCATAAATATGAAATAATGCTCTGTCACTGCTACAAACTGTCATGCAAGAAGCCTAAACTGGGTTTTGTAGGGGGTCTCCTACCCAAAAGTGCCCTTAAAGGGAAAGCCACGTATCTGCATGTCTTCCAGCTGGTGCAGAAGCACCAACAAGGTCAACAAGAGAGATTCAGACCTTGCCATGAAGGTGGTGGGCCTAATTAACTCAAGTTGCAGAGCTATAAATTATATGTGAATGATTATTCAGAAATGCCATGACACTAAGATTGGGTAGACTGTTTGGAAGAGCTGAGATACTTCCAGAAAGAGCTGGACCCAAAACCTGCTGCCATTTAATAGAAATATTTCTATTAGTTTCAGTGGACCTCAGATCCACTAAAGGAAAGTATTCATTAATAAATACAATGCAGGTGAGTTTAATTACAAGGCTTCCCCATCTACTTGAGAAATATGTATTTGTGGAAGGATCCAAGACACCCGAATGACTCCTCCTACGCTAGGATCCCCTGAGAATATGATGGTGTTTTTCAAAGCTATTAAAAAATTTTTGAAAACAAATACTATCAAGTTGATATACTCCTTGTACTAAGAAACGTGGGTTCTTTTGAGAAATCCCAGCCTGAACAGGTCAGATTCAGCCCAGACAGCATATACAATGGAGATACATTTGCAGATATATTCAGAGTACAACAGAAAGGCCCCATGCTCTTCCTCCTTACATAGGAAATAATTAAAATGTGGGACAAATTATTTCTATGTAAATTATGTAAAACCTTAAAAGGATAGTCTAGAGAGAAGAAAGGAGGAAAAAAGAACACCCGTTTACACATGCTTCAGTCCTGGGGCTGCTGGAGGGGTGCATAGTTTGAGCCACACATGGATGACAAAAAGCAGACAGTTGTGGCTCCAAACAGCACGGTACAAACACTTGTGCTGTTTGAAACTTCTGAATTCAATGGGTTTTTACTTCTGGAACTGAGCTGCCTATCACAGCAATTAGCATATCACATGAGCTACCACACATGACCATCACTGTTTCTGCTGTTCACCATGCAGGACATGCTTGTGCCATACGTCACTTGGGCAGCCAGGCTCTGGCAGACCTAGAGGCCACAGCTTCAGGCATTTCTGCCCCAGCCCCAGGTCAGGGGCAAGCATCTGTGCTGCCAAGACCGTAGCCCCAGACGCGTCTCAGGGTCTCAGCTGCTGCCCACCACAGCTGGGCACACCATCTCAAACCCTCAAGGATGAGAGGTTTGTGCCATGGCACAAGGCTGCAAGTTGGGGCCACTGAAGCAGCATTAAGCATCCTGGTTCACCACTTTGAAAAGGACTGGGTCATCCAGTGCAGGGTATATCCTTGGTAGTAAGGTTTTAAAGCATTGCTGCTAAATTCACTGAGACCCAGCTTCTAGACCTGTATATCGTAGAGTTGCTATTTTTCCTTAAATAGAATTCAACTTGTAATCAACAATTTTGCTCCATGAATTATGCCTCTTTCTTATTTGTCTACAGGTGGATTACACAGACATCACTCAACACTACTATTATTTATAGCCTGGTAATTCAAACAGTTTCCATCAAGATCCCTGACTGCAGCTGGTTAGTAGCACATCTTTGCAAATGTTTAATGTTGGAAGTCTGACCAATTTTGACTGGATGCAGATACTCAGATGAAGGATTTGAAATTTCCTCCATTTGAGTAACTTCTGATATTCATTTAAATTTGGTCTTTCTGGGAATATTTGGCCAAATTCATCTTCTGGTAGGAATATTCTTCTGAAGTGCATATGAAAGGGACATAAACTAATGCAATTTAAAAACTCAGATAAGTATTTGTAGATTATTTAGCTGAGTTTACGTTATTCCTAAGAATGCTATTATTTGTCCTGGCTTGATCTTAAAGAAATTCTGCAACCTCAGAGCAAAAGGAAGTAGGGAATAAAATATTCGCATCAACTACAATCATTCAATAAACTAGCAGACTCAACTGGTATTTTATTAACTTCATTTTTGTTGGGATTTTTTTTTTTCTTTGATTTTCACAATGTCAACTGAAAATAAACTGAAACTATGTAAAGAAGAAACATAAGTACACTCAGCTGTTGATTATCCATAGATAGTCTCTAGCCATGAGAGCAGAGATGCTGTAGCTGGTTCTTCATGAGATGAAATCAGTCTGGAAGCACCCTCACTCACCTACAGTCAGGTTATGCAGATTTACCAGTGCAGGCCAATAATACTGGACCTCTGCAGTTCATGTCAATGATATTCCTTTTCCCAGTGACATTATTGCTGTATGTTCTGATAGCTAAAGTTGCATATATATTGCACTGCATACAGTTCTTCTTTATGTAGGCTATTCCAGCGCCCTCCTGCCCATTGCCCCTGCTAACCAAAACTTAAGCGCACCTTACTGGAGTGCCTTTGGCATTTCAGAACTTCACTGAATTTCATAAACTTGAATACAAAGAAACTGTAAAGATTCAAGCCATGCTGCCAAGAGCATCCTACACCAGAGCCCTGAGGGAGGGCCCAGAAAAAGACCATGACACTGCTCTTGTTAGTCGTGGTTGGAAAATCCTGCCTAGGCTCCAGCTGCACAACCAGTGCAATCTCTTTACACGTGACCTGAGTCCAGTATAAGGCCCAGGAGAAAAACTGGCTCCAGCAGGAACACAGTTGAGGTCAGCTGAGTTTTGTCTCTCCTAAAAGCCGTGAATCCAACTTAAATACATTCTGGGCTCAAAGCATAAAGCTGGAAGCCCGTCCTTTTATGACTTTCTACTCCTTTCCAAAGAACCACTTGAATATTTGTTACACTTCCTTTATATTTGTCCTAGGATGGCAGTTTACCAAATGCTCATCCATTTCCTGAGTAAGAGCGTCCACTTCCTAATTAAGAGAAATTAAGTTTCTTATTCTTAGCAAAACATAAACAGCCACACCTCTGCACAACGACACAGTATTTTTTTTCTTTAAGCATACACCCTGCAGGTTGGATTCTGACCTGAAACAGCACTACTCTTCCCATTGGTGCTACTCCAGCTGATAACTGAGCTTGCTATTCACTGAAGGAAGCCAGAGCCCAGATACTCCCTCGGTATAAAGTTGTACAATTGCACCAATTTTGCAAGAGCGCTGCCAATTTACAGTGACTAGGGTTGTGGCCCAATATTTTCTGGCTACTTACTGAGAGTAGAAGAACAACACAGCCCCTTACAGCTGGGAGGAGAAGTCAAAGCTTTGCATGATTCTTGAGCCTTTCAGCAAGCTGACATTACAGCAAGGCTGGCTTCTTAAAACTACTGCAGTGCCTCGTGGTACATCACACTCAGACCTAGCAAGGTGTGTGAACAAAGCTCCTTTTAAACCTCAGCCACTGCATCACCTCCTGGGACACAACAGAGAATTTGGCAAAGCCACCACATGCTTGGCCTATCCATACTGCGGCATACCCATGCCACAGGAAACACAGTACAAAGCTTCTGCCTAAGGCCCACCTAAAGCTGATGCCTGAGACAGGGCTTGTGTACAAGCCATTTTGACAGTCCAGGCTCAACAGAGAGTTTAGGCAGAACTGTAAGTTCATTAAGAATTATCACCCTTATTAGGCAATACATAACATGAAGACGTCTGTGTTACCACCAAATTAAAACAGTAAAAGAGATTAAACAATTCAATCTTCTTTCACTGTGAATTTCTACAAATCAAAAGCAAGACCCGCCACCAAGACTAACAGCTCATGTTTTCAGCATCAGTTAGTGACTGCAGAATGGGAATCTCCTCCAACTTAAAAAAACCAACCAAACAAAAAACAATCCACGCTTTTCTGAAGTGCTGAGCATTCACTCTCTGAAAATAAACAAGCCCCTTTAAAGAAGGACCATTTGAAAGCTAAGGCATAGTCATTACTGAAAACATAGGACCTTATATTTAGCAAAATGTTAGGAGAGTTCCCACTTCCTTGCTGAGAAGGACATAACGTTATCTGTGCCTTGACAGTGGTGTAACCTTCACTTGACATGTAAACCTGGCAGTAGCAAAGGGGAACCCAGTGAGCTTTAAGAAACTCCATCTTTCAGAGGTGGAACAACAGACTGGACTTCTTGCAAGACTTCAGTAGCAAAGTGTTAATTATATCATCTTTGCATATGCCATTATTAGGACTGCAGGGTACTCAATTAGCTCTTTTTTCCTTTTTATTTAATGGCATTACAGTATGATTGGTAACACAGACATCCCCACTGGCTGCATGGGTTGCACTTATGCCGCATGAAAACCAGAAAATTTGTAACATAAAATCTGGCCCTTCGCCAGATTTCTACAGGGCATTAGTAACAAACTGGTGAAGCTCATTAAAAAAAAAGAGAGAGAAACCTATAACCATTAAAAGTCCATTAAGCAGCATGTCATTTTGTAAAGCTAAATAGCCCACAGTAATCAAAAGCATATGAACCCCAGCTGGGTTACCCAGCAAATTGTTTCGATTTAGGGGGGAGAATTCATCAAGAAAGATTGTTCCTAGGATTGGGTTGATTTTTCTCCTTCAGTTGCTGGCTCCATGTCCCATTATAATTACAGTGATTGATGCACCTTGCAGACAAAGGTGAAGAGTGACCAGAATAGCCTGAACATCTGCTCAATGCAAGCCACCGCTAATGCAGAAACTCTGCAGACAGGCATGTCACTTACAGTTATCCCACCACTGCTGACCACCTACACAGGAAGCAACTTCTTTTCCGTTTTCCTCCTCACCTAAGTTGCACATGGGTTATGAATCAGCTTTTCCCATTCCCGCTCCTACAGTAAAATGACAGAAGTCACTGTCCTTACGGTTTGGCATGAATGGATGGCTGAGGGATTGTCAACCAAAAAAAGAAAAGAAAAAAAAACAAAAACCACAGAGGATGACTCTTTAGTAATGGTAATTCTTCCTCCAGTGAGAGACATAGTCGCCTTTTCCCTGAATATGTGAGCAACACCCATAACTCTTTGCTTGGAGTAAGACAGCACAGAAAGCAGCATAACACCATGAACACCATGGATCTCTGATCCATGTTTGCCCCCTCTACACCCGATTTGCTTTGGTACCTCTGTAGGTATCTTTAAAAGACTGGTCCTTAGATCTCAGTTCTGCAAGGCATGACAGCATGCACCAAGACACAAGCACGTTCCAGTGAGACTGTTTAGGTTCTTAATCCAGTATCATCTAATAACTTGCAGAAGTGGGACTGCAAGTTCTCTCTGCTCCCAATTGTATAACAGAAATAACTCCTCTCTATGTAATTTAAAGCCAGATGACTGCCCAAACCAAATGGGAAGAAACTAATCTATCAAATGACATAGTTCTGCCACATTCTCCATTTTCACATGGGACTTTTGAGATTTTTCTTAAGGCTTTTAACACAGATGATTTTTTTAAAGCCACTTCATTTTACATTATTGGGGTGGGGGATGCAAGGTGATTAAAAGTCTCATTGAATTGAAAACTCCAGTTGACCTGCCTGAATGCGCAAGAATAGCACATTAATTCTTTATCTGCAAGGTCTTTTGGAGTAGCAGGACTCAGACTTTTGATCTATCCCAGGAATTTACATTTCTAACTCTCCTGGAAGAGGCAGCAGTTTGGAAATTGTTACTTTATGGAACGTTCACAAAACTTAAAGCGAAAACTCCAGCCTTTTTCATCCTGGAGAGTCACTGTGTCCTCGAATATTTTTACAAGAGATTTTTTAGGGCATCCAAAGGGCCTGCAGTCATCTGATGGCTGAAATGCATCACCCCTATCTCAAAGATGAATTTGAGAATCTGCAGCACAGGCTTCAAATCTGTAGCCTCTTTGTAAAGAGCATATGCAACCCTTTAAGCACTGTGTTTATTTTCACAAGACATTTCATTCAAGCTGGACAGTTTATTTACAATGGAAGTCTGCTGCTGAAGAAGAGCTTTAGATGGTACATAGCTGAACTTACAATACTAAAGTGCAGCAGTAAATCATCCAAGTGCTGAATTTCTTCCAGTGCATTTCCCATTGTGAGTAACAGGATGCAAATGGAAAAATCAGATGACATCCTAAGATCAGGAGACTTGAACTGCATCTGTTCCAACTGCTGGATGTGGCCATTGTAAAGCATATGCAGATATTTTTCCTCAAAAGTGCACATAGTAACATTGGCTCACAGTTAAGAATTGACAAGAAATAAAGTCATGCAAGAGAGTCGCTCACTCCTATATTTTTTGTGGTCTGATAGTGTGCAGAGACACCTGACAGAGATCAAGTTTTTACTATTTAAAAAAAAAAAAATTACACTCTAAGTTTAGAAGTGGACATTTTTAATCAACCATTTCTATCCATTACAGGGCTATCTACGTAAGTGCCTACATCTGCTTTGTAAAGATGGCACAAAACCCAACTATCTCGCCAATGCCTTGAAACACCCTTTCAATGCCTGCACAAAAGCCAAAGTGTTACAAGCAACTGTGGCTTTGGGTTTTTTTCTGCAAAATCAACCTCTGACAAAACAAATGGCTCCTTCAGCATGACTGCTGCTTTGTCTCCAATGGATGACAGCCCTGGCACCCACCGCTGGAGCACACGGCCACCAGGATAGCCCCCATTTCCATTCACCCAGCACCAGTCCATGGTCCCTTCCAAGCACCCTGCCTGTGAGGCAGGCAGGAGGCAGGCAGGAGGCAGCACATTACATGTGGCTGATGCTTTCACCTTGGCCAGGAGGGTTTGATTCCCTTCCCTCCACCCACTCAAGTTTTCACCAAAGTCCTGGAAGCCTCAGTACCTTTGAGGCCTCTGCCCCTGTGTCAATTTAGTAGGGTAATAAGTTCAAAAGTTATTAGGGAGGGACTTGCACACAGACAAATAGATGGAAGGACAGCTCAATCACAAACCTTATTTTCGTAATGAAAGAGAACTACAGAAGTATCGTCTATTTTGGCCTACAGAATGTGAAGTTTTATGGTCTCTTTTATTAGCTATTGAGGGAGACAGTAACTAAGCTGTAAAAATTGCAATGGATGACACTAAACCGCTTAAAAGACTGTTTGTTATAGGAAGCTCACACACTTATGCATGCATATCTGAATAACCCAGAGTTCTTGCATCTGCAAAGCTGCAATGGGAATTTCATGACTATAGGTCCCCTTACAGCAACTTGACATACTGAGGGGGAAAAAAAAAAAAAGATGAAACTCAATAGGACAAGTGTAAGGTAGGCAGGAATAACTAGCTGCAAAAATAAAGGGTGGTGATCAACTGTTGGGTAGCACATCTTCAGAGAGGCATCAGAGGGCTGTAGCTGATCCTGAGTAGGACATGTTAATGCCCCTGGAAGAAAGGAATACTTTGTACTGGGATTAATAAACAGAAATATAACTCCTAAGATACCTGAAGCAATCTTTCTGTTATATCCGTAGTTAGATCTTAGCTGCATATTGTGTCCAGTTTTGAGCCCTGTATCTGAAGAAAGATGTAGATCAATTGAAGAGAAGGCAGAGATTTGCGATTATTTAGCCTAAAGAGCAGAAGACTCGGGAGATGTGATAACATTTTCAAGTTCATGGTATGTTACGGCAATGAAGAAGGAATCATTTGTCGCTATTATCTTTGGAGCAGAATAACAACCAGTGGGCTAATACTGCAGCAAGAAAATTTCAGGCTGGCATTTACAGTAATAAGAATAGCAAAGTGCAAGAACAGAAGGCCGAAGAAATCCGCAGGGCAGCTGCTCCTGGAGATCTTTCAAGAAGAGGTTAGACAGACATGCCAGGTGTGACATGGTTTTTGTTGATCCTTCTCTGAGGTAAGGAGACACATAGATAACTTCCTGAGGTGCAGCTCACCCCTGCTTACCAGCTTTAGTATGGAATCAGCCAGAGAAAATGAACACGGAAAATACTTTTGAAATACTCTTTCCCCTCCTCTACTTTTTTTCCACAATTTACCACCTCAAGAGTGGCTGATTTCAACTTTAATCTGAGTGTTGGCCAAAGTTTAAGATTTTATTTGAACTGAACTGACTCTCTTCAAACTTCCACAAGATGAAGCCAAGACAGCTTGTAGTATGAAACAAATTCTACAGCCAAATTAGGCCTACAATACACAGAACCTAGTTCTGCAAATGTGATGTAAGTTTACACATAAGTCATTCTGTTGGACTTGCAGAAAGGCATTGGTATCTTTGCAAGACTGGGAACATGATTTCTGCTTCCTCTAACAGCACACAAATGGGTTCCCCAAGCTCATTTGAATTCTGCACATAATCAGGGTGTAGCCCACAGCTCCACTGATTTGTCAGTTTTATGTTCCGTAGTTGAATTTACCTCTAGGGGTTTGTCACCTAATTCATTGAACAAGCAGAGATTTTAAGATAAATCTGGAAAAAATACAGAAGAAAATAAAACTGCTCTCTCAATGCACAAAAAGAAAATACTAGTAGGGGAAAGTAGAACAATCAAAGAGGAAAGGACCAAACTGGATAATAATATTCTCAATTTGAAAAAAAAAAAAAAAAGGATAAAAAGGGAAGCATCAGACAGAGATTTTACGTAAGCACCCTAATACAAACAGGGCTGATGTTAAGGGATTATTTAAACAAGTCGGGAGAAGTTAGCACCAGTTAATGACCAGTTTGCTAGCTAACAGGCTGTTAACACTCAGACAAACTGGTCATTAAATGTGGTTACTACTTATTTTAAAGGAAATTTATTAGAACCTTTATTTAAAGATTTAATGGGAGGGAGAGCCCCAGCATGCACACCTGGAGTCCCACAAATCCAAACAACACAGATGTCAAGCTGCTTTGCCTGGATTTGAAACAAAAAATAGAAACAAACCTTCCCCAGCATCAATGACTGCCTTTTCTCTAGCAATAGGATATTAGACGAGTTCAGATTCTCCGATAGCTTCATATCTAACAAGAACTACTTGAGTCTTCATTACTTTGTAGTGCCATTATGGTAAGTGGTTCTGATCTGTGTCCTTTAGAAGACCATTGCAAATCTCATTATTATTAGACAGAAGTTTGATAAAACTCCTAACGTCGCCTCTCATGCATCTTCATCCCCTTGGAGTTTAGCGGAAGAATAAAGGGGAAAAATAAAAATAGAAAGAGCGATGTATTAAAGGGGAAATAGAAGCAATAAAACTTTAGACTTTTTTGGTTCATTTCCATGATAAGTTAAAAAACCCAACTTGCTCAGGAAAAAAAATAGAAATGGATCCCTAATGTAAGATTGGCTACTGGTACACACTGTCAGTAAGGTATCTAGTTATAAGGAGAGAAAGCACAGCCCACTGGAAAAAAACCACTGGACTAGACCTGGGGAGACAATTCTACTCTTAATTCTGTAACCGAGTGACCTCAAATTACTTCATCCCTCTCCAGTATCCTCCCCTGTAATTTTGTCTCAATTGCATTTGCATTTTTAGTTTAAACTGTCTTTCACTATATAGAGGGTACTACTGAAGTGCCTATATTAGCATTCCCAACTTCCTCTGTGCTCACGGTTACAGAGAACACAGGTCAGAGTAGGAGAAATAATATACTGCAAACTGCAGGCAGACCAGGAAAGGATATTAAAGATGGTTGGGGAGCAGTAAAAATTATCAGAAAAATCTGATTCAGATAAAGACCCTAACTTAAAAGTTACCAAATCAGCCTCTGGAAGAGCATCTCTCCCCACTGGTCACAGACGGACCCACAGATTTGCCTTAAATGAGAAGTCTGAAATAAAAAAGTGTATTAATATCCATTGTATGCTTCTGCTGTGAGTCAAAACACAGGACCTCCAAAAGCTCAGGTGAGGTCTCTAAGCAGATTATATGCTAAGTGTCCATCTCCTTAACACAGCTTTTTCACCTATATAACTGTCAGGTTTTGCAGTATCTTTTGTGATGAACAGGAAAGAGAAAAATGAAGGGGGGGAAACTTATAAGAAGGCCCGAAAGGCAAATACTTCCAATGTGGCCACACATTTTTTTCAGTAAGCAACCCGAGGCACTTTGGATCTGGTTTTTGGCAGAGCTGAGCATCCACAACTCTAATTAAAGTCCCTAGCAGCTCTGGGCACTCACAACTTTGAAAAAAGCTGAGGCTGTCAGAGAGGA
Organism: Pandion haliaetus; assembly: GCA_013401275.1. NCBI lineage: Eukaryota > Metazoa > Chordata > Aves > Accipitriformes > Pandionidae > Pandion > Pandion haliaetus. The sequence goes on along the minus strand of VYZV01037721.1, from coordinate 73,713 downwards.
CAGGATCCGATTACTGGACATGCTCAAGCCCTGTGAGGCTCTTCAGAAATCCCTGGCTAGAGCCAAGAAGCGAGCTGGTGTCATAGCTGAGAACCGGCCCCAAGAGCCTGCCACCGCTCAGCCTGAAAAATTCCTTTTTCTCAACTTGCCATTTCTATGATTTGCTCTTTGTCTTTCAAATATTTCTTACTTTCAACCTCACGGGATCTGACAGCCTCCTGTCTGAACACTCACATGTGCCAGACCCATTGTTAATATTATTTCACAAGATATTAGGATTTCAGATGCATCTCCCTTGCCTTGTTTGCAAAAGCTTTTCAACAAAAGACTATGGACATGTCTAAACTCCTAATATTTGCTGTGATAATACCATTTAAAGGCAAGTGGGCTGGGAATGGGAGAGAATAACTGATATTTTCATTTAGCTGCTGATGTGACTGGGATTTAGAGAACAGTCTGATTGATGTCTCGGCTTCATTTAAAATAAAATAATTAGGCTACTAAAATCTGGAAAGTATATTTTCATTTTAACTGGTCTGTGTGCTCAGCCCAGGCTCCAAGAAAGAACATGGAACGTTACAGGAATGGAAATGAGGGGTTGGAGTAGGAGAAATGATATACTGTAAATTAGAGGCAGACGAGGAAAGGATATGAAAAAGGGTCTGGCAGAATTAAAATAATCAGGAACTAAGAGGAAAAACCAAGAGTTCAGAAAAAGCGTAGAGCATTCCATTAATCATCATTGTGGGAGGTAACAGAGGGTGGACAACAATATGAGAAGAGGACTGAAGAAGCACAACTAAGAGACAGAAAGCTGTAGATATGAATAAAACAGGCATAAAATTCGTATTTTTTGTTCCTGTTTCTAATAGTGGTCAGGTCCCTGCCTAGTGGGAACAATGAAAGATTGGCTGGGGGAACAGAAGGCTCCCAGCTGCATGAAAGAAAGTTGCAGTATCAGACCTGCAAAAACATGCACAACTTAAACATCTTAAACCCCCAAATAAATGCACTGTTAAGACATTTTGATCCTTTGCATCACCCTATCACAGTACAAAGGCAGTTAAAGCATTGGACATAAAAAACAGTCCAAGGAATTTTGGATTTGATCTCTTAATTCTGTGAAAATTCAGGCCTATATCTCAACTGTGTAAGAGCTCAGAAACACAATCACATGCACCAGCTGGACAGTCCTAATTATACAAACACAAAGACTCTGACAGCAAGAAACCCAACACAACGCACTCTGTTGAGACAAAAAAGCCTTTTGTTTATGTGAAGCCAAGATATGGTACTTTACATCTGTACAAACGTGGACCACAAGACCACAGCTAACAAGTTAATCCTGCAGCTCAAGCCAGGCGCAGAGTGAGAGTGTTATAATACCCACTCCAGTGGCCAACAGCATCCTCAGGATTGCTCGGAAACATAATGTAAAGTTTCCAGAAGCCAGGAATCTCAGCCAATAAACTGAAAACAGCTTGAAACAAAATCAAGTAGTATCTCCTTTGGATCTTTACAATCACTCCCACAGTGTGAAAGCCTCATCTGACTGTGACAGGAAAGGGACTAAACGCTCCTTAGCCCCTGTAGTGATTACTCCGTATAACTCAGTTTCATGGTTGCCTGGTCTTTCACACCTACCTTCCTCTGGAAGCCAGCCACCCATAAAATATAGTATATGAACTGCACTATATTAGCTAGAAAAAAATGAGGCACTCAAAATCTGAGAGAAAGCTGAAAGAAATTTACACTAAGTGAATATTGCATACCCAAGGGACAGGGGTACTTGGAAGAAAATCCCTTTAAAAACAGATTGTTTTCCCCCTCTTCAGAGTTTAATTTTTTGGGTTGGTTTTTTTTAAATAAGTTTGCCATCCCCCATCCAGCTCTTTCTCAACACAGCGAGGATATTTTTGCCACATACTGTCTTGCATAGCAGGATACACTGAAGCGATCTGGAATAACTTTTCTGTTCTAGTCATCATCAGTGAAAGAAGCAGGATTTGGGAGTATTTGGGTTTGGGTGCTACTCTACAAGAAAGGTAAGGACCAGCCAGGAAAATAAATAGGAATTCACAAGAATAATCCTAGAAATAAGCCCAGAAAACATGTCTTTAAAATAAAGGTAGCAATTCTTGCCCTTATAGTTTTATTTTCTGTTTTACATACCTTTTTCCAGATATTAACAAAACCAGAGTTTCCACTGGATAGGAACAGGAAATCTGTGCACCTTATAGTCTGCTTTAGTTTGCTACAAATACGTCTACCCTGTCCAGCCTTACAAGTCCACTAAGCACAGAATAAGGCAGTAAGTTTTTTCATGGAGGTCTACAAACTTCTCCATAGAATAACCTTTTTGTGGTCTATGCCACTAATAAAACTAGGTACATAAGCTGAAAGGAATCATAAGTAAAACAGGGATTAGAAGGTTTATTACAATGTTTCCCTCTTTACCTTTTGCTCCTACCTGATGCACAAATTTGAATCAGTTATTGGTGTTCACAGATGTATCTCATGCAAGCAAAATAAAAATCTACTACCTCTCTGGCCTAACATATTTTGACTTTTCACACTATTCACTCAAAAACAACTCATGACAGTTTAGAAAACTGTAAGGGAGATAGATCAGGGAAATTCAGACTAGAAGAAAGTACGACCCTCTTCACATTAAAAAGACAGATTTTTTTTCCTATTTGCTAACCATTAATGGTGCATAAAAAATATGTGAATAGGACCCTGAGAGTTGGCATGGCTCAAATACTGTATATTGATGAACCACGTTGGAATGGAAATCAGATGAAAAGTATTCCTGTAGTGGCACTTTAACCTAACTGTTGACAGATGGAGAATGGAAGCAACATAAATGCTCTCTTTTTGTGTCAGCACTATAAAAATGTCTGACTAGCCCATGAAAGATGGAGATGAAAGCTTAGGCAGCCATTAGAAACTGTGCCTCACCTCAAGCAATAACTCATTCCCATGGTATTATGAAAATGGTTTTATTGCAGAGGATTACTTCTTCCCCTTCTGCAAAAATTACTGCTTATCAGCAGTGCAGAAATAAAGCCAGAAACTCCCAATCTTTTAAATTCTCCTATGCAACCTCCTTCCCAATGGTCAGGAATTTAATAAAATGTAACATTTGATTAAACCAGTTTGCATGCCTTTCTAAAACTGACACCATTATCTGAATATGGCACTTTCAAGTATTCTGCCATTAGTTCACAGGAGCTTGATTGCCTGTTGCATTTATTTATCTGAGTATTAATGCACTGTGAACTGCCTTTATTGGAATCCAAGTCTTTTGGCAGACCTGGACTAGAAATCAAAAGGAGGTTGTAAGGGCAGGAAGAAATTAAAAAGCCATGTTGAATAATGGGGTTTTGTTTGGGTTTNCAGTAAAGCTTCAGTTAGAAAGCAAAACAGAACCAGGTGTATTTTAAATTCAAACAGTCATGAAATCCAAACAATGCAGGATCTTCATCATCAACACAACTGGAAGTTATGTCAGTACATCCTGAAGGGATCACAGGCTCCCCAGGGTACAGGAATTTAGCCTGAGAAGTGAACATTTAGAGTCAGTGCAAGGCAGTAGTAAGGTGTCTGTATCAGACCCTACGATCCCCCTACAACATCAGTTGCCGTCAGAACATGCAGCTGACATACCACGGTGGCTTTATCCAGATCTTGCCTGACACTCCAAAGCTGCTCTTTTGGCAGCGACTTTCAGGAATCCCTCTTATAAACCTATGCTGATGGACTGGCCAAACCTCATGGGATGGCTGCAATGAAAGAATGCATCCTCACTTGGTTAAAATACATTTTTAGTTTTGCTTTCTTCTACATTTCAAGGATCTCCACAGCCAAAAAAAAATCTAAGCAAGTTTGGCTTTAAATGGTGCTGACAGCATGTTGGCTAGGCCAGTAAGGTTATTCCCAACACTTTTTTCAACAGTTGTGTGTGCACGTGTGTGAATATGTCTGCTTATAAAAGCGAGAGGGAAGCAGTGGCAGAAAGAGAGAGATACAACTCTTGCACACGGCTACATGTCTGCTGAGCAACCCTAAACCACAAAATGAACAGAAAACATGTCCTACAAACTTGAAACAGCCCTGGCAGACAGAAGGAGCATATTTTCTAGACACTGCAGGACTCAAACAAAACCCTACACAACAATTTTATGACAGTGGTGGGCTCCCATGTGGGCTTCCAGGAAGCCTTTAAGGCTCCCTCTACGCAAGGAAAAGAAAGGCTGGAATAGCTCCCCAGCCTCCAGGGGGACCCAACCTTTTGCTCCTCAGACACTGACATGAACATCAGCAAGAAAATGTTTACTCTGAACCTTAGGAGGAGACTTCTGAAAAGCAGATCCACTTTTCTTTCAAAATGCCTCCAGTATTACACCAAGATTTTCCAGGGAGAGGGCCTCCAGTTCTTCAAATTGTGCACATTGGACATGCCATGCTTTCCAATGACTAAATAGAAACATTTGCACAGCAACTTAGCTTCTTAATTTTTCTTTACTATTGACATTTCTACTCAGCAGAGCAGCAGTTTTGCAGTTCAAGTTTGGGAGGTCTCATTCTCATCAAATGCTCAGGAATAGTACTTCTTAACTTCAATAGTCCTTCTTAACTTCAATTAAACACCTCTGAGCTAGATTCTCCTGATGCTGTATTTCGGCCAGCCAGGTGGCTTTGAGTGTTTTGCAGAGAAAAGGGGTTCCTAATCCTGTAGTATCTGTACACATGTCTTTTTACGCAAGAGCTTAGACACCACCACTCTGATGCTCTTAGTACCTTAGTGAGGAAGCTGAGCACCTGCCTTGGAGCACGGTCATCTTCTCCAAAACTATATGGCCAGCTGAGCTAATCACTCAGCTTTGTGAGTGATTACTGGTGTAGAACTACATATTCAGAGACCATTTACAGAAAAATGTCATTTGCCACCATTACAAATTCTTAAAGCCTGCCAGCGTTTCCTTGTTAAACCACACCCTATACCCCTTTTCATCCAAGTCTTACCAATCTCAATATCCAAAGTCTGTTTTAGAGACAGTTTTCCAGGGAGGGGAGAAAACATATTTTCATTTTCTATCTATCCATCCATCCTATAAGGGTAGTTGTTAGTTTGAGTTCAGCAAAGCAACATTAGTAGAAGTCGTACATGCTGAAGTATTTGTTTAAATCGGGAGGGACTTACATATTCAGCGTTTGCTGAGTCTGGCCCTTATTAGAGAGCTTTGCAGAGACATTAGCCACACACACAGACTGTGTATTTTAAATTTAAAATGACAGAGTCGCTGATGTTGAAAACTTGGCTACCTTGCTCGTACAGTAATGTTCTTACAGAAGTTTTTTAAGTGTGCTTAATTTGCATAACACCATTATGACCGACCCTGTCGGAGACTCATTTAATAACAATGCCATGCTACGGATTGACATGATAGCTTATTATGGCTTCAAATAATATGTAAATAATATTTAAATGGCTTCTCTCAGAGCCATTACTGTCAATCAAATAAATACCTGTATTTTGGCTTCTCATTTTTATGTCCTTAACTAACATTAAGAAATAAAAAAGCAACTTTTACACAAACCCTGTAACAAACAGTTTATTTTGCTAACAATCTGGTTTAAACTGCCACAAAAACAACACAACTCGGTTGTAATGCCAAAGGTTGGGTTGCCCTGTTGCATCTCAATACTGCAAAGATTAGTATTAATTTTGTGGGTCAGGACAACCGCTATTTATGGATATAAGCCCAACAGAGATGATATGCATAATTTTAACAACAAGAAAGGAATTCCACGGTGTTCTCAATAATCTTCATCATATACATTTTATGTACATTTTAAGCACCAGATCTTAAGGTGATTTACAAAACTGGATGAGGGACCACTAGCAGGGTCAGCTATACTGGGGAACAGACACCGAAGGGTGCTCAGCTCTTCTGCATTAGCGTCTTGTGGTGCTGCGAGTGCTTTGCACAATATTGTGCCAGAGGAAATGCTACTCCTACACACTCCATGCCCACCTGCCACCTCCTTCCCAACCAAAACTTTGCTTCCATACTGATCAGCCCCATGTTGCAGATGGGATGAGTCATGTACACAAAGCAATGGGACTTTTCAAAGGGGGCACAAAAGTCTGTAATGAAGCTAGGAACAAAGCCAGGTCTCCTACAGGTGGTCATCGCTGTGCTCACCAAAGCTGGAAGCCACTACATGCATGTAGCCTGGACGTATATAAAGTACAATAACCCAAAATCTTGGTGGTGTATCTCAGCCCCAGTCCTGTTTCATGTAAAACCATCTTCTTGCAGCTGTGCCCCTTTCCTTACCCTGTGCCTACGCACACAGGTGCAGAATGAGTCCCAGTAGCATGCATTTCAATACATTATGCCACTTTTTTTTTTCTTCTGCCAGAAAGCTATCCTCTGCAGCACAATTATGATGTTGCAGATTCAGTGTGGTACCAGTACCACATACCAGAGCCTGGGTTTCATCCAGTTTGCAGGAAAACAGCTCAGTGTAGGCAGATGTGTCCAATCAGGATAAGGTTATTTTTAACAGCTGGACTCAAAATTAACACTGCAATAAAAACAGTCCTATGTCAGTCATGTTTACTCTGCAATACATTCATTGGCAACATTCAACCACATACCTAATACTCTACAAAAATATGACTTCACCATTTACTGAAGGGGAAAAAATGCACAAAAAGTACAAAGCCTATGTCTTGGCCAGATTTCTGCAGTAGAGAGCCTCTGTCTTTTGGTTTCTGTATTTTGGAGAAAGAAGCTCCCTTTCTCTCTTGCGAAGTTCAATCACAGCTCCAGCTTCTCATGGAGAAATTTGTCTTCTATACTCAGAAAAGATGGTTTTACTGACATGACTCCTGGCACATTCCCAGCCAGGAGGAGAAAGCCCGTGTAATAGGCTCTTAACTGGCACCTGGTAGCTCCTCAATGTCTTCTCTGTCTTCTTTTTTAGTAACCGCGAGCAAACCACTTGACACTTCATGTACTTCAATTCTCCACCCATACAATAGCCTCCTCTCTATGCAATAAAGAAGTTGTGAGGTTACAACACTGACCATGAGGTGCTCAACTGCCATTTCATGAACGGCCATATCAGTATCCTAGCTAGACAGTAACAATTAAAGCTAAAGCTGTCATTTTTTCCTTTGCTCTCTGTCCCTGAAATGCCTGCTGCAGCACTGCCAACTAGGCTGACCTTTCTTTACAGAAAGAATAAAACCTACTAATATTGTACATGGATGAGCAAGACTAGAATGAAACAATTAGGAAATGCAGCACACCTCACATATGCCCTTATGTAGGAAAGCCAGAATTATTAGCATAATCACAGTGTGCTCTGTTAGCATTAGAATTAAAACTGGAGAGGGGAGGCAGAGGGAGCCCGTTGTTAACACAGACAATTCAGCCAGACAACAGTTGGCCTTACTAATTAGCAAAACACTGCCACTTTAAAAGCGCTCTTTGGGTACTCCCCAGGGAATTTCAGACATCAAGGCAGCTAATATGTTTTCCAAAAAAAAGCTGGCAAGAGCTAAAACCTGCACAGCCAAATACCTGTGTGCAAGGAATCACTATCCTGGGCAAGTTCCATGCTGAGAAAAGCCTGGATTCACTCATTCATGAAAACGTTGCCAGCCTGCATGTTCTACTGCAGGTCTCCTAACATTTGTGTTTTGTTTTGTTCTTCACTCTCATTTCAAGCTCTTGAAAGCCAATGATTATCAGGAATGAACATGTCACTTTTTTTTTTTTTAGTGTGCATCTCACCCTATTAAAGAAGAAAACTCAGAAGTATGAACTTCTTAAGTCCAAGCATAAGAATAGAATCAAATGAACCTGCTTCATTCCACTTAAGGAGCTTCAGAGAATTTTGGAGAGGAAAGGAATCTGAGATTTTGAAAAGCCTGGAATTGGACTTAAAAATATACCTGGCTGGATATCAAAACTGCATCACTGAAGTAAATCTAACCCCTTGCTTCCTTACGTACTCAAAGGATGTCTCTCACTGCCCAGCAGTCTGAAGCCAGCCCCCGCCCTGTCACGGTACAGCTGCTGTGTGCTGTTCATGGCAAGTTAACGTGCAAGCCAGGCCTACAGCAGGTCCCCAGTCTCTACTTACTAACTTGGAGATGAAAGAAACAATTCTGCTGGGAAAAGCTGTGTGCTTCATACTGCATTACACTCACTTCAGCCCATGTTAGCGTATTTAAAGCACTGCTGGTTACTTAGCATAATGATTCAACTAAGGCCATTCATTATAAGTCTGTCCTGGAAGACAGAAAGAGCTGCTCTCCTACACAGGATATTTTGGCTCTATAAAGTACATGATGGCTGCAGAGAAAGATATGCCTAAAGTATAGCACACAAGAATAATAACCTTAAATGTTAAAAGCATATTAATATTTCATCAGGGGAACCAGAAGAGCTGGAAAGAACTAGGAGCCCTATCACATGATAATCATTTGATAGGACACTACATCCAGCCACAGGGATAATTCACAGGGATTACAACTGCTCTATTTTCATTGGCAGGCAGTGCTGGACGCACTGACAGCAGGAATTTGGTTGTGCGAACAACTCCTGAGTAATTAATCAGGGTCAGGGCAGGATCTGGTTTCAGAGAAGTCAGGCTTGTTACTGGCGCTGTTCTCCAAGCTTTGCGCCAGCCCAGTTGTCCCATTTTTTCTGTTCATTTAAGTCAAAGGATTGCTGCCTGCTACAGAATACGGTGGATTAAAATTATTTATTCTGCATTAGGCTGCCACGATCATGTTTCATTTTTGTCTAGCCCACCCCTAGATGAATTGTCAAATGCTAGAAATTTCCTGAGAAGTAGGATAGGTGTTTGGATTTAAATACCAAATTGGCTACGTTGACAGCCACTGAGTCACTCAGGAGACTGAGTCCAAGGTTCAAGCATGAGGCTTTTACAGAAGCCTGGAGGGAAAAAATGCACAACCCAGTGGTTTCTCTCCCAGAAAAGAGCTCCTTAAAAGAGGCTAGACTATGATTCATGCAAAGATGCATGTGCCTCCAGGTAACAATGCTAAATGGTGCCCAAAAAGCCTCAGAACGTTATGCTAGAAGAGACATAATAGCAGGGAAGACACCGCAAAAGCCTAATAGGAAACAACATTGTGAAAAAGCCTGAAGTTTCTGTCCTCATTCTGCCTTCTGACTCACAAGCAAGGAGACAAATAATAACATTAAAAGTGAGAAAATTCAAAACTGAAAAAGAGCAGAATTTTTTCTGCGCAACTTACAATTGTACTAAAATCTTATTGTCACAGGATGTCAAAAAGGCCAAAAACTTAGCAAGACTCAAAGCAGGGTTAGGCATTTAACATGGTTAATGAGAACCTTCTCTGTTTTATCTGTAGATACTAAGTGCTAACATACCTTTTGGAAGGGAGAGGCAAAACAGAGTGCTTCAGGGTTCAAGCCAATCTTTAACACCTATCTTCATGTGCATTCTAGGTGCTTACACCATGCATGTTGCATGACATTTAAGTGCCTCAACAAAAGTATTTTCCTGAGCTTCTGGAGGCCCATAGCTGAGGCTTGGCTTGATCCAAAACTGCAGCTAAGACAGGCTGGTCTCATTTTATTCCAAGCCTTTCACCATACTGAGTGTGGCATTAAATCTGCCCTTTACATTTCTATGCAGAGCAGCAAAGGCAAGCTTTGATATTACTTTATCCTTCCGCTTCTTCATTTCTGGAGCAGAGGATGACTGCTCATTACACAATGTTTTTGCTGCTAATATTTCCACAGTTATTCAACTTCAAGGTGAAGTAAACCGCCAAACAAGCAGCCTGGAGGTTTTTCTTTGTTTTTCTCTCTGTCTTCATTGTATACATTGGAACATGCCTAAAGGCATGTAAGCATACACCCTATATTGTATTACCACCAAAACATTACCTTTCCTTGAAACCCAGACTGAGCAGTCTTTTTTTTAAATAAATATACACACAAATAAAAACAAAACTGCCTGTGAACAGCCTTCAGGCATCAAAATGTCTGTGGTCAAGGGTCATCAATCTTGCATCACCAAAGAAGAGCTTTCTGCCTCCTCTCTTCCCCACACCACCAAAATACATTAATTAAAATTGTTTGTTCCCTCCTCATCCCAGTGTGAGCTCATCCCCTTGTGACACGTTCTGACCTTCAGAAAATGGGCTGCTTCTCTGCCCTGCTAGCTTGCAATATAAAGCCCAGATCTCCATAAAACTGTTTCCTAATTGCTCATCAATGATCGCATTTATCTCCCAGGCAAGCCAGATTGCAGTGGTTAATAGTATAAATAGTATCTAGAGCAACAAGGATGTGGTTCAGTTTATTTCATAGCTATCTAAAAGGAAGTCTACATTAGCATCAGTAACCTGAAGACATTATTCACACAACTTTTTAAGCCTGTTAACACAATTTATTAGAACTTTGGGGTTTTGGAGTAACAACCCATTGAAACCAGCAATAAAGAGGATAGCCGTAGCTGCCTAAGTGAACTTTATATACAGTTAAAGCAACTGACATGATCAAGTGGGAGAAGGATAGCATAAGGCAAGAGTTGAAAAATAATTAAGGCTTTAACTTAATTCAATTACAGCAAAATGTATTCTTAAAAAAAAAATTTTAAAATCACATTTTCCAGTAATTCTGATTCAGTGAAATTTTTACAGTATATAAATAATTCTAATTATGCTCATATAACGTTAGTTTTCCTGCATGCAGGCATTTAGAAAAATGTTAAATTAAATTATCTACATGCAGTAGAAACGTAATACAAAGGATTATCTGAAAAGCCAGGAGCAGCAGGCCAACATGAGCAAATCTCTTATGTAATGTCTGACAAAGCCTAATAAGAGCACAGAAATAGAGCTCACATTTTCCTGGGAACCATTCTTTTTGCAAATGGAACATTTAATTACAAATCTGAGTCCATAAATAGACTCTTCATGTTGGAAGAGGGAAAGGAGGACTTGATGCAGATGTGCCACTGGATTAAGAGAAGATCCTAAAAGAAATTTATCAATGTCACAGGTAATTAATTATAACTCCCTATCTACAGATGGGGATGGCTGTGTTTATCAGCCAGGATTCCCAGAATAGCAGGTGGTCAACAAAGAACCTAGCAAGTTCTCTGTCTGCTCATCTACCTATTTATGACTTGTCTACCTTACAAACATGTGGCTTTAAATTATTCCTACTGGGTCAAAGAAATACATCGTTGTCAATTCTCGTGATTATTATTGTAAGACTTGTGATATCTGCTACTTTTTTGTAAACCTCCAGTTTTGGAGGTCATGCAATTAAACTTCTTATTTTTAAGGATGGCTGATTAACTTCTAATCTTCATTATTTCAGAGAATAGTGTGAAAAAGATTAATTCAAAAGATACAAACACATGAGAAGGCAAGGGCAAAGAAACCAAAATGTAGATGTAGTATTTCCAAATGTCCACGTTATTAAGCTTTTTCTATTTTGGGGATATAAATGTGTAAAATCTTTGCATTAATCTTACCAAATACACAGCAGTGCTTGCAGACCAACTGTAGGTTTACATACACAAATTTTAGAAAAGATACTAAGCATACATGTACAAACACCAAATACTGAAATACGTGCATAGATCTGCTCCCTAAAAACCTTAGCGAACAAAAACTACACAGTTTTAAGTTGTATGTCTTCAAACAAACAAAAAAAACAGGATATGACTATATTTTTCTTGATGTGAATAGACTCTGGTTCTCTTCGCATATAAACCATTGATTGGTCTCTAACCCTGGGAACAGTTTCTGACTATATTGCAGCTCTTTAGTGGTCTTTTTTTGAAACAAAGCACAGCTCTCTTTCAGTTCCTTATGTGTAACTCTCAAGATCAAAATAGTGTGATAGCTTGAAATGAAAAACTATGGCCAGTACCTGTAAGCAGCTTCCCCAAATCATGTTTTGAAACAGCACACAGTTCCCTAATATTGGTTCTCTTAGCTATAGACATAGGCCCAATTCCTTGAATGCAACTCAGAGCCACAATTTCCTGGCCAGAGATATAAATGCCAGCCACTGAGGTACCACAACATGCAAAGCACAGTTTAAAGTGGCTTCAGTGACCTCTGCTGCCCCATGCTAAAATGATTTTCCACACCAGCAGCGCACAGGAGAGTTGATACTGTTGCAGTCTGTACCTGCAGCGACCAGGAGGGTAACACTTGGCATTTTACCATAAGCAATATGAAATTGCACCCCGGCAACCCACTCCTCTAAATGCTCAGCTGTGTGCAAAAACCTACAAAAGAGGTGTGCTGAACTCAACGTGGGCACCTACATGAGTTAAGTTAAGCAAAAGCACATTCATCGGTAAGGTCAAGGTCCCAGTAACCTGATTGCCATTAGGAAAGTCTCAAGAATAACTTTAAATACAATTAATCAAGTGGAAGCATAATGACAACTGGAGTGCTAACCTGGTCGTTCAAGGCTCAATTTAATTTGCTGATATGGTCATTCACTTACAGTACTTTATGTCTGAATATGATTAGAAGAAAAGAAAAAAGAAAACTCTGCTCAAGAGCCTCATGTTAGCAGAGTCCTCTCTTTCTAAGAGAGGAGATAACAATACACTTTAATTTCAGGTGCCAATAACCTCCAAAAATGTTTAGGTCCTTTAACTAATATGTTAAAAGTATAATCAACATAAGTGAGACATGTCTAAGAGAAAAAAAAGCACAATGAAGTCTAGCGTGTCACAGCGATAAGCATTCAAATGAAAAGACTTCAGGAACAAGATTTTCCAATTTTCATGATTTCAAGCTCACCTGTCCATGCTGAAGATGAAATGAGGTCCCTTGGCAGACTAGAGGAAGGGGGTTATGGGTACACCCAAGGAGCTTCAATGCATTTGCAGATCCAAGCCCAGGACACCTGGGCCAGTCTGCACAGCAAGACTGCTTTGGTAGTGCAGGATGCAGCCCAGGCTTTCATCTATCAGGTTTACCATTTGAATAGCACCAAACCAGCCCTACTTCAGGAATCAAGTATGTGTTTGGGACAGTTTGAATCTGACCCCAAGCCAGGCTCAAAGACACTTATGCACAGCAGTATAAAGGTAGCTGCTAACACCAAAATTAAGTATACAGTATGGAATGGGATTCTAGGGAAACTTCAGCACAGGGTATGCAGGACTGTCCTCATTTTTCAGGCAGGGCAAGAGGAGCCAAAAAGTGTTGTTGTAACCTGCTGAACCTCACGCTGCAAATGTCTTAGTCACAGATGAGTGGCAGGGAAGCACAACTCAGACATGGATGAGCTGCAGGATGGCTGAGCCTGCTCCATTCTGTTCACTAAAAAAAATGCAAAAAGCACACAAGGATCTGTCTATGTCTGAGAACTCACTGGCTGTATAGCACATTTACAGCTGAATCCCTCCAAGATGGTTTTGAAGTGGTGGGGGTGGGCCTAGCACCCTACCAGACCCCCTGTCTATCCTCCAACCACCCAGGAACCAGTGGGTGCCCAAACACTTCCCTATCAGAACAGCAAACATAAGAGGGCCCAGACTTTCATGTGAATGGACTTTGAAGGAACAAATGTGACAGCGAAAAAGGAATCACAGCAAAAAAGNTTTTGTTAAATAAATAAGCAAGAGGGCACTTGGGAGTGACATCAGAGTCAAATCCCATGCCTAGAAGAGCTGCCAGTATTACAGAGTCTGCCCTGTTTCCTCCTGCCTCCCTCCTACCTCAAGGCCAAGTCTGCACCAGTGGGAATGCTCACAAGTGCTGTAACTGTACAAGTGCAACCCTGCCTTTAACTAACAAGGCAGTACTAGAGAACTGTATGTCCCTCAACTTCAGACATTAATTTGTATATTATTGTATAGAGAGGTCAACTTTAGGCAAGTATTAGATTATTTATAACTTCAAATAAGTTACTTTGCAAGCTCATTTGCCAGACTTCCATGTGAGGCAGCATTTGATAGAAATATGGAAAATGGCCTGAACTTTAAATGACAAACAGATGAGAAGGTCCAATGAAAATCAAACACTTTTGAAGGCCATGTGTTTTCATAGGGAGTATAAATGGGATTTTTAATTGATGTTGACTTCAGCTCATGGTAACATTTTGGATGATCTCAATTAGTGGGGTTACAAAAAACAGTAAAGAAAGGAATTTGATTATGGCTAGCCCTGGGAAAAGAGATCTGGCAGAAGTATTCCCTACATTTCTTAATTCAGGGAGTAATCTCTCCTGTAATGTAACTATCCACATATTCTTGCAGTCAACAATATCTGGCAGCCACCAGGCACAGTAACAGCTTCTTAATGCCAAAGATGCTGAGTACTATCCTATTATCTTTTAATCAGTTTCGCTTTTTGATCTCTAGTGACTTGGACAGGTCTGAGTGCAGAGATAGCTCAGGACTCTGAAGAAACAGGTTGAACTGGCAGTTCCCATAAAGACTTCCTATGTGATTTTCTGTCACTTGGCTTTTCTGAAACTTAACCCCTCAGTTGCACAAATGAGGATATACCCTCTCACAGGGGTGAGATAAGGATAAATATATTGAAGCACAGAAGGTTCTCACATAGTATATTAATGGAGGCACTAAGAGTACCTAGAAGTTACTCAAATTTGTTTCCCAGCTGGCATCTGCGCATGTTGGAGTAACCAGGGTTCACTGCTTCTCATTCAGAGCTTCACTCAGATCACCAAACTGTTTTTAAGCTGGGGTTTTAAAGTATTTCCACCAACAAAAGTGAAATATGTTTTTCCAACTCAGGATGGATGGGCAAGATTGTTTTATTGCACTGTTACAAAATTCTTTGTGCAGAAACAGTTTCTAAATGAAAACCATCTTACTAAAATAACAGCTTGCACACAAATGCACCAGCAAAATAAATTTTTACCTGTGCCAGAAAAGCCTTTCGCATCACATTTAACATATTTACCAGCTCTGCATTAAGAAGTACTTTTTCCTGGTTCACAATGGACAAGTAAATTGTATCTTATCAGCCATTTTTTAAATCCCTTTGTTCTAAGAAAGCTGTAATACCCACACTGAGGGAGTCTGAGATTCCACAGGTTTATAGAAAAAAGTCAAGATTGAGCCTTCTATGTGCTATTCATGAACCTGTGCTATTTATCATCTCCAGTTGTGCCTTGATATAAATGCACTTAAACCAGCAGAATCTACAACAGTCTAAAATTAGTTTAGCTGGTTAAAAAACAAACAACAACAACAAAAAACCCAAAACCAAAAAAATAAGAAAAAGAAACATTGGTCTCCTCTCAGAGAAGGAGAGCTTTTACAGTCAATTTGAACATGAGTGGAGTCATTCTTCACATCAGTGTTCAACTGCCCCCTTCCCACCAAGGGCATCATCTTGCATTTCATCTCAGGGATGAGGATTAAAAACCAACAGGGAACAGTGAGATGGAGCACCTCTAGTCTGGCCAGGAGCAAGGCTTTCACCTTTTCCCCCTTGGCCAAAGCACTTTTCAGCTGATGCCACAGGAACATTCAGCTCACTACAGCCTCCTAGACCTACACTCTCTCTTCCCAGGGAACAGTACCGGCCCTGACAGGACACATTTATCCTTGATGCTGTATTTTTGGTGGGGTTGTTCTTACCTTGACACTGTTATGGCTGTGCCTTCAGGCTCTTCCCCAGACTCTTCTGCTCTTCGCTTATGTAAGAAGGCTTTTGCTCATTTGCAGCTCTCAGAGGGTGGCCACCTACCCTTTGGGGACTCATGTGGCACAAGTGCAAATGTAAAAGGCACAGAGATACACTGCCATCTTCATTTCCAGATAGGCCCTGCCAGCGACTGTTTTGGTCTGGGGCAAATTCACACCTGTCATCAGTTTGCACAGCTGTGGAGCCACCCAGACCCTTCTCCCAGACTAGAGACCTGGGAATGGGAGGAAAGGGCAATTTTGCAAGTCACACACAGCTCATTCCCCTCCTCTCCCCTTAAGTTATTCCCACATCATAGCTATATCAGTGTTCAAGAGAATCTGGGGTACACTCACTGTTAAGCAAACCCAGCAGTTATTTATTACTCAGAAATAATGTTTCCTTTCCCGCTACTTCTTCCACAGAGATCACAGTCAAAAAGCCTTTGAGGGCTTTTTTAAAAGAGAAAAAAAACTCAAACAAAAAAAAACCCCCAAAACTATGTTCCTTCTTGTCTTGCAAACAGAACGGGTATTTACCACCTACAGAAAGTGTCCAAAGAACTGATGAGAAATCCAGAAGCAATGGAAGTGCCCTTGTTAAATACAGTCTCACTTGGGAATATAAAATTTAGACTTGCTATTCATGCAATTAATGCTTCATCACAGTGGATCCTTTTCTTTCTTTTTTGTCTGATTTTGAAAGCTAGGAGATAGAATATCAGAACACCAAAGCATGGTGTTCTGAAGTTATTTTTCTCATTAGGTTGTATGCTCCAGGATATAGTTAGATCCTCTAGAGCTTTATCGTCTTTTGTACAACAATCAGAGGCCTTGAAAGGTGTATAAGTATTAGTTTTGAAAACACATATGGCTCAGAACAAAGAGAAACACACTGATCAAACAGCGGGGGCAATGTACAGGAGTTAATAATACAAAATAATTCTGAGCAACGGCCAGTTTTCACAAAAAACATCTCAATGTGGATGCCATATTGTCAATTAGACCCAGTCATTTTCAGATGTAATGGGAAGTGGAATACAATATCTACATCTGATGTATGAACACAACTGTAAAGAATCAATACCATCTGGCTGCAAAGCATTTGGTCTTTTAGTCAGCAAAACCAGGCCATTCACACAATAAAGAACAGTTCAGACAATATGGGAACCTCAGACTTTTCAGCATATCATTTGCAGGGCAATTTTTAAAAGAGGAGACAAAGTTTCAGCGGTGCTTTACCAATAAATCTGAATGTAGGGAATAACCTCAATAAGGGCCAGGGGTTGAGGTGGAATCTGTGTTCCTTCAGGAAAGGTTTATGCCTTTGCATGTGTTACGTTACAGTCCAAATTCAGAGCCGTGTAAGCGGGTCCAGCACCAGGTCTGGGTTTGGCCCTGCATTTTCTCATTACGCTTGTCACAAGACATCAGAAGTAATCACACCACACAGCACTATGAATGCTAATAAAATAAACCAATGATTGATGAAGAACTTTATCCTGAAACATCAGCTATCTTAACTTGTGTTTCATGGGTACAGTGGCATTAATTGTTTCCATACTGACTTAACTGTTTTGCCAGAAATTAGCACCACTGCTATTTACTAAAATTGTATTTCTATGCCAATGCTTTTCTTTTCCCTTCTTTTTCTCTTTTCTCCTGAAGTCCTAGCCCCATTATTTACCTTCACTTTGAAAGGCTGGATAAAAGAAACTCTGCGTGTCACATTGCTTTCTCCAAGCCTTCCCACTGGCAAATTAGGCCACACTCTTGATGCTTTAAGAGCTAACAAGCTCTTGAAAATCTGGGAGCAGGTTTGGGTTTCTAATGATGTGTAAATCTAGCGGATGAAGGAATTGTGTCATCAAGCAGGAGATTTTCCACAGTGGGGAAGGAGCAGTCAGAGCTCTGCTTGCCCAGTTCTGCATATAATGCTGCCCTAAGCTCTGGCATGCAGCTGACTCCCAAGAATACACCTGGACCTTGGCTCTCAGACAAGGCAGTCTTTAGGGACAAAGGGCAAAAATAACCACAATGGGTAAAAAGCCAACTGGCTGAATTTAGGAAGGAATGTCTAAGTAAAGCAGGACAAGCTAATATAAAGCCAGATACTGACTTACTGTGAGTTGTGAGTTGGCTTAGCTCTAGGTAAACTCATTCAGAAAAGCCAATTACATAAGCTGAGGATCTGACCAGTAAAATTTTCTAGGGTTTTTTTGTTGTTGTATGGCAAAAATAATGTAGGAGTTTACATATTATGTCATATTCTACCCACAGAAGTCTTAAAGGGACTCTGTACTCCCAGGAAAATACCAAACTCAGTATTTTATATAAATATACTTTATCCCATTAGGACTGAGCTGAAATATTTGTGATCCAACAGCATCAGGAAAGACTGTACAGCCAATTCTGCAGGATGACCAGTTAATGAGTGGAGTTCTGCACAGTGCTGTCCTGTTCCTCAATCAATACCATCAGTGAGGATGCTCACAATGTAGTAAGAAAGAACAAAACCTGAGACATGCAGCAATACCTCTGAGCTAAAGGATGAACTCAAGTCTCCTGACCTTATCGTGGCTTTTTGTTTGTTTGTTTACAATTACAAAAAAAAGAGCTGAATGGCCTTTTCTACTCTCCTGGCTACCAGTATTTTGCCTGTACTTGCTGCTTTGTCAGTATCACAAAACATTGAAGATTAGGTCTTGCAACATTCCTATAAGCAAAGCTTACACATCTTCATACCTCCTGATGTAAAACAGTACACACTGCAAGAAGCTTGCTGCCCCTCAACTTTTCTTTAACTTTGTATCTTCACATATTACATTGCCATACACGCAGATTGAACACAGGCAGGAGTCAGGCCACTGGTCTTCATGAAAATCCAAGGGTTAAAAAATGGGCATCTACCTGACTGCCTACCCCCACTCCCAAATGGCCTGAATAAGAGTTAAACACAGCCCCTTCTGTTTTTTTCAAGACGTCAGTCATACACATGCTGAGCGCTGCCAGGTTTCACTATACAGTGAAGCAAATGGACAAACTCTCATACTACTACACTGGGTTGTAACCCACCCCATTGACTTCAATAGGCCTCCACAATGTGTCCCCTGAAACGTGTCTGGCTGCAATTTCTATTTTTAGTTATGCCTGACAAACCTTGAACTGCTGATATCAGAATTTAAAGAAATACATGAAAAACACTATTTTTCCTTTTAAAAAATTGTTCTCCTGGGTCTCCTAGAGATAATAATTACTGCTCTGCTCAGCTAGTGCTGTCATTATATCGCTCAATAAAATGGATCATTTTTAACTCTCAGGAGCATTGGGAGTACCGCTGCTTCCTTGTGTGAAAGTAGGAATGTGTCAGTTTTGTTTAGCAAATATAGTATTTAATGTCTTTGCTCTTGGCATTTGGGACCAGCACTGAGCCAACAGCAAGGATGCAAAGTACACCCTGAACAGTCAGACTTTTAAAAGCAATTAAGCGTGTAAAAAAATTCCCCAGGTAAAAAGCAAACCTAAAAGGAAAGATTTCCCCGGGAACACACAAAAAACAAAAGTCATAGCCAAAACGACTTTATACATTCTGATTCTATTTTGCACTGTCAGTAATTGTGCCTCACCACTGAATTAGCAGCCCACGTAACTCCCACTGCAGTTGCCAGAAGATATTGCTGGATCAGACTGTTTCTATCTTAGTTGCCAGGGTAATAGTCCACACCCCACAGGCAAGTGAGGGCAGTCATAAACAGCCTCAACAACCCCTTCCTCCAGTAGTATTCATCATTTACTCCCCAACTTTAGTGACTATACTGTATCACATGCAAAAAAAACTCCTTAATGGCTCAAACTTGAAAAGTATCAATGATCCCCCCAAGCCTACTGACTAGCAAGGGGGCTGAAACAGTCATCACTTTGCAGAGACAGTACCCAGACTCTGTGCCACGACAATCACAATCTTTACCTAGTGCACAGTAACACTGGAAATAACTATCCTGATTTTTTTATCTTTTTTTCAATCTAAACCTTAAGGTCTCTGGTCCACCCAGGGAATATACCATCCCTTAACCAAAGAACCAAGCAGGCAACTCACCTGTCCAGGCATCAAAAGAAGTCACAGTCGTTCCTTTGTTCAGAGCTGGAGGCCCACTTACCATGTTATATTACCCGTCATACCCCTGGACTCACTGCCTTTTGCCTAGGAGGATGCATGGAGCATGACTAGGAGTACAGCTGAGTCTCAGCTTCCTTGATGTTGGAGGCTGAACTGGCTCTCTATGTTCTCAAAAGCACTTTGTGTACAGAATCTTATCTCCTAAATTGATATATTGGTTTGGTTGCTGTTTTAAACTATATAATTTGTAGTACGTGTCCTGGCAGAAAGAATCTTGGGGGGGGGGAATATTTTCTGAACGTGGAAAAAACTAAGAAGAATTAAATGCAGGAGCAAGCCTCTAGGATTTCCCCTATGAATTTCTGCAAGTTTCTGTACACAGAAGCAAAGCTTCCTTCTCTCTGAAAAAGGAAAGTCTTGGGCCCATAACTCTTTAGGTTCCCTAGATCTGCATTAATCTTCAGCAAGCATATGCAGAAACCCTGTGCCTCCACACCATTCCTCCTCATGGTCTCCTTTCAGTCCCCACTGACACAGCCTAGGATAGCTCTACTTCTCAGGACCCAGCAGAAACCCAGGCCAATTACTTAGCCTGCCCAGAGAAGATTCGACAGAGACTTGCAAGGAGCTTTGTGTCTTGTCACCACAGTCCCCTCTTGCTGGGGCTAGAGACAGCCCTCCTTAGCAAAAAAGGAAAGAAAGTCTTGAAGATGAGAAAACCCCTCACTTCCTTGCAGACTCCTCTTCCTCTGCTCAGACTTAAAGCATACAATTTAGCCTCTTAACAAAACAAAAACAAACATAGAAAAAAAAACCAAGAAGAAAACACAGGAGAGTAATAAATACAGCTGCTTCACAGATCTTTCCCCATATGCCCCCATATTTATTCAAAACTGGTGTGCAACACCTGAATGCAATTCTTCAGCCTGAGGATGATATAAGCAGAGCATTTTCATGCCATCGGTAACTTGATCCTACCCAGCTGGGCTGGCTCCCTGACAGCAGAGGCATTTCATCTTACTGCATAACCATGCTACATCTGCAAAGACAAAAAAAGCTACCATAAAGGGGTTCCCAACCACAGCAGAAGGAGAAGTGGGGGATGGAGAAGAGGAAAAAAATAGGACCAGATCTGCTGCACTCATGCTTAGTATGAACACACACAGAGAACAAAATATCCATCAAGAAGATGAAGAGCTTCTCAGATAGGGAAGCTTGCTTGCTAACATCACACAGCCTGAACTTCTACCTGACTAAATGGGAGCCTGGCAACCAGAGCTCAGAGGGACTGAACTCAAGCTGCCAGCACAAGCACAGATCTGGCGAGCCAGCTTAGGCTCCATGTCATGAAGCCGCATTTTCAAGATTAGCAGGGCCAAAAATAGGCTTGGAATCACGCTGCACTTCATGGAAGGGTTTTACCCAACTGCAGAGCAAAATGGGTTATACAAGCAGGCAATAGTAGATTTTATTGAGTCCCAAGAATGGGAAGGATTGGGCAAAAGGGTTCTGATTTTTTCTTTAATCCCTTTTGTTGTCAGGAAGAAAAAAAACCTTTTTGCACTCTGATGTCTTTTTGCAGCCTTGAAAGAAAAGGATATCCCCTTTACAATGCCTGGGCACTTACCGCAAAACTTGAGGCTTTGTTTTGGCACTTTGGAAACTTCTGTCTTATTGTGAAAGTTGATTTAAGTACATGGCAAATAATAATTAGTGATCATTCTTGAAAATGTTACCATTGCTCACAGAGGCATTTTTTTTCTTCATTTAAGAAAAAAAAAAAAATTACTGTTGTCTCATCTTGCTTATTTTATGCTGAGAATGCTGGTCCCACAGGTCATCTAGTGACCTCCTGGGAGCTTGCCCCTGCCGGGGTACAAATGAGCAACCTGAGCGACTGCAAAAGGGAAATACCCCAATGTTCAGATATGAACATACGTTCTTGAGCATTCAAGTCTCCCACTGACTTTACGGGGGAAAAAGACAGTAGATGAAAGGTTGCATTAGCACTACCTTTCTGAATCTTCATGTGCCAGGGTCTCTGGAGTTCAGTGAAATTAATAAGAGCACTGGGTGCACAAAAAATGCAAGACATCCCCCTGCAGAAGGGAGGGAGGCTGTGGCCCATTCACTGCAGCGTTTCCTGTGTTCATTTGTTTATAGAGCAGAGTTGAGGTTAGTTCAGAGGAGAGTTCCTCATTTCCTCCTCCTCCTGCCCCTCTCCCTAACCAGATGTGACAATGTTACAATATTATTATCCTGTCAGCACCACAGGGGGAAATACAAATAAAATTCAGGGTGAAAGGAGAGCCAAAAGAAAAACAGATCGAAGGCAGCACCTTTCAGGTTCACTAGCCCATCTCAGAAAATCAGAAACCTTTACAGCTAGAATACTGTTTCATTTTAAATATTTGTGGGTAAATGATTAACAGTAACTTTTTGAGGTCCTGTTGTATGCTATGGGTGACTCCTACTGAAAGCCATAGGAGCTACCTGCAGCCAAAGGATGGGATGTGAACCTTTGGGGCTGACAGGGTAAATCACATCTTAGACTGGAAGGACCAGCCTGGGTAGGTTTCATTGTGCCAGTGCCCTTCAGCTTTTCAGTGCCACTGGGAAAAGCATGCCCAGACCGGAGTATCATTATACAAACCACTGGCTTACTCATTTTCCCTCGCAAGTCTTCCACCAAAGACGAGCAGGCTGGGCTTTCATCCAGACACAGGAACCAAGAAAGGGGGCACAAAAGGGAATGCATCAAGCAAAAGAAACAAAGGAGACTGTTTAAATGAAGTACCATTAAACATTCAAAATATGTAGAAGTTTCCTTTTTTCACTGAAAGGCTTTTGCTTCAGGTTACTGTACTGAAGAAGTCAGAGATACAGCAGTTTTAGGGCTACATCTTGCAAAATTCAGAAGCAGGACACCCCTCCCTTCCCTGCAGCCTATGGAAGAGTTATAGCCACAAAATAAACCACTACTCTCTCTGCTTGCTACATGCTGTGGCCAAAAACGTGACATAGACATTATTAATCTCCTCCAATGCTATAAAGGCAGTCTACAGTTTTTCCTCCAACTGGTAAACTGAAAGACACATGGTCATTGCAGGAAAGACTATTAGCTATCTGTAGATCATTCTTTGGTTTTTTTTCCAAGATAGGAAATCTTGCTTGAGTAAAGATTCAACCCCCAAGAGACTAAAACTGCTTTCTGAAAAATAAAGAAATCAGAAATACCCATCTTGCTTTACACTTTGTCCTTTCACCCTGAAAATTCTCCAGGGCATGCTTCTACCCTACTGAAGAGGGAAGTTTCTTCCATAAGTTCATGTGGGACCAGGATCTGCCCCCAAGTCTCTAGAAAGTATGAAAAGAGCTTTCCAAAATACTGTGTGACATAGTATTGAGAACTACAGGTTCATCATGAGGTAGACAGAAATCTTTGAAATTTTCCAGCCAAACATGCAGGCTTTGGAGGGCAGAACTGTGTCCTGCTATGGGGTCCCCATGAGGGCAGCACTATCTTCTTGCTCAGCAATGGTCTCTCCTGGCATGCAGGTGGATCTCTACTGCCGCTGTTGAGGAAGTAATTGAATTCTGAGTTCACGTTCATTCAGCTCTTTGGGACTGAACTACAGAAATCGTTTCAAGCCTGAAGGTGGTTTACATACCACTGTGGTCTTTTCATGTGTCAGTCAGCTCTCCTAAGCTGCTGATTATAGATCTTGACAGGCCCATTAATCCTCAGATTGTCTCACACAGGACATCATCCTGTTTCTTCTCTGTAAAGTAAAGCATTCCCATTGTAAGGGAAAGAGCATCATTGTGCATCTTTGCAGCTAAGTATGATGTAATCAGCAAAAGAGCTGTATAGACTGATTTTGACAGAGTATGGTTGGAAACAAGAGGGAGATCCAGGACAGTCAGCTGGGCTAGTGCTTAGCAGGAGTGAGATGTAAGGGTCAGCTGACCCTCGAAAACCAAGGTCAGCTCTTTCTTGAAAACAAGAAACTTGGTTTGGCAATGTAAAAGAGCCAAACCCAAGAGATCTTTGAAGCTGTTCCTCCTTGGGCTAAGAACCACACTGACATCTGTGATTCTACCCATTACAACCAGATCCAAGTTTAAGAAGCCCAAAATTTCCAAGACCTAAGCCAAAATGGCAGTATCTACACCGGTAACAAAATAATTGGAAAACATAGGTTGGGTACATACAGAAGGCTCAACTGTTTCTCATTGTTGACAACTGCATTACAACTGCTTTGAACATAAGGCCCCCAAAATTAGCTGGAAGCTCTCAATTGCTCTCAACAAGCATAAGGACTGATTCCAGGGTAAGAGGTAGCACTTGGAGATCCTCTGCCCAAAAGCAAATTTCTGCCAGATGCAGCATTTCTTCTCTCTCTTTTGCCTCAAGATATAGGCAGTGCAGATGTACTTCACCCTTTGCAAGGGACACAAGCAGTGTGTTGCACTTACAGTGGTGCCAAGCTGCAATTTGATCGCCTGTCTTCTCCAAACCCCTCTAGCTGATCTGCTTTCCAGTATTGTCCTACAATCTGTGAAGGAAGCCTGTTGGTGAGGAGGCAGACAGGAGCACAGCTACCAGCAAATGCTCAGCGTAGCTTTGTGAGCAGCTGTCACGAGCCAATGATCTCATGCAGAGTAAAGTTTATGTTAGCAACAGAGAAGGAAGAAAGGTTATTTTATCCAGTAGAAATCAGCAAAACTTAATAGAAATTATTATATTCCCACAGAAGAAAGCATATTGACTTTGCGAGATGTCTAACAACCACATTGGAAAGACCAACCACTGGAGCATGCCCTGTACAGACTTCCCTGTTCCAATCAACAGGATTATTTGTCTGGTATTAATATGGTAACACGCTGCTTTGCTGAAAAGTCCCTGGCTGCCTTTCAAGTCTTGAAAAGACACCAAAGACTTCTGTTTTGATTTCAAACTATTTTTCAGCACCTCCACGTTGGAGTGCCCTTATAAAAGTGCCCACAGAGTCATTTGACCAGGCTGTGTGACTCAAGCACTACTTAAAGGAAGGAACTAATGTTAAATGCTGACACCCATGTAGGGATTTCTGGACTTTGAAAAAATTACTTCTCTTTACCCCACTGAATTTTCCTGACACTTCCAACTTACTAAGTTATTGTTTATTTTATAAAAAGGCTGTCTTAACCTCAATTTTGAATTAATAGGTCACCAAGGAATATATTACTATGGTAATGCAATGCAAATATCACTTCACAATATGGAACTAAAAGAAGCCAATAAATTATTTACAATACATGTTCATAAAGCAGTCAAACTTGCAAGATTCTGTTAAACCAATACAATGTCACTTTTTTTAAAAAATGCAAGTTGTTCTCCAAGGCCCATCCTTTGAAGATGAAACAAACCCTTTCCATCCATTTCCCTTCTATTTTAGAAGTTTTATTGAAATCAGGTATTGAAAATTTGCAGTTACACCCTAAGCATATGCAACCAATGTCCCATACTGCTGGCTGCTGGCAGTAAGTGTAACCACGGAGCGTCTGGCACCCAGAAAATTTACTCCTTTTGTTTTACCAACAAATGTCAGGCACCTTTATGAGCACGATCCTGCTCTCATCAAATTCCACAAGGTTTCTACAACATGTCATCATCCAGCATCCAGCAAACCGTTCATATTAAATAATTCAAAGTTGAGCTGGTAACACAGAAAATATGGAAGGTGATTGAAGTAAGCTGGATCTTTTGATGTGGCAGTAAATGAAAACTACGGCAAAACACTGTTGGTAAAGGTGGAAACCTTACACAGTAAAGGATATAGTAGAGCTTTCAATGCTAAATGTGTTGGGAAAGGCAGGTTTGAAGAACCAGTTCACAGTGAACCCTCAGCATAGACTTTTGTCTCTGCAGAGAGTGCAGATTACCTGGCCAGTACTGTAGCATGGGAGCAGCACATGCAAAGCAGGAAACCAGGCTTGAGATACCCAGCAGAGAGAGTACCCCTGCACTGATCTGCCACATAGTGGAAACGTGGCTTTTCTTTGATTTTGTTTCCTGAACTAGGCCCTTGGGCTAAGATTTTCAGGGGAGTCTAAAGAGCACTGCCAAGTCCCACAGGAATTCAGTACTTTACCACCCCTTAATGCATTTTTTAAAATCTCAGCCACAGCTATGCAGGCAGTCTCTGTACTGGAACAAGAAAAAGGAGTCTATGAGCACAGCTGTAACACAGCACATTAAGTGAGAAGGAAAGGTGGATATGTTTGGGATGGGTCAAATGCTTTTATCAGATAGAAGACTCATAAACTGAACACAGCTTAAAAGTCAGAAATATTCAAAGTACCAATAAAAATAAATGTGTGAGATGTTGTATCTATTCTTCAGCTGAACGGCGAAAAACTTGTAAAAAGGAACCACATGGTGGTGGTTCCAAAGTCTGACCATCTTCCTGTATTTAAACAAGGAAATAACTGTGGGTAACTGTTGACTTTGCTAATGGCATTCACTGAGGGTACTGAGGTTTGCCTTGCAGATGAGGAAACTGAGTCAGAGGGATTAAGTAAAGGGCCCAAAGCCACAGGCAAACTTCACTGCCAGGACCAAGTTCATTAAAAGTGCCCTGCAGACACCTGACTTCCAGTCATATCATGAGGCCTCTGTTGTGAGTTAGAACTACAACAATTTTGTCTGCTGCTGTAAAACAAGGAGGATTATATCTGTCAGCACTTACAGCTGGGATATTCCTGAGAATTCCTAACAAGAAATACTGATGATGCAAACCATTTTTTCAAAGTATATTTTTGTTTTGAAGCATTCGCATGCTTGCAGCGGGAAAGGCTATGAAACTATCACAGGGAAATGTTTTTCATGCAGTCTAACATAATTTCTCAACTTTGAAATCAGATAGCTTAAATTATGCATGTGTGTCATCTTTCAGCACCCAGGCCACTGCAGAATGGGACCAAGTCAGAGTTTTGGCAGGAGAATCGTGTTTCAACTTCCAGCTTAACAATAGCTTCGAAGTGCTGGTACCCTGCAAGGGAGCTCAAAATCTAGGACAAGCATAGGATCACAGACAACAGGGTAAAGAGAGGTCACCTTATCTATCTTCTGGCTTCTCTCCAGGACCTAGGCCTGAAATGCCCTTTCTTCACCACTCCCCCACCAAAATCCTTCTCCAGACTCCTGCCACAAGAAGCAAATTAAATATCAGCTTCCCTTCCAGAATAGCTGTAATGGAGTCCTTGAAGACCTGTACTGCTAAGAGCATGGCTCAGCTGTAACAGAGGGAAAGAGAGCTTACAGGGATCCAAACACTCTAGGTAAAATGGAGTTCATAGTTTTCTGTTTACATAGACTGAAATCTATTCACTTTCTGTGGTTAGCTGAATAGCCTCCCTTTATGAAAAGGCGACAAAACCCTTCATCAAAATACCGAAGACCAATGTATTTCAATATATTTGAATGGTAAATTTCTGTTCTATGAAGAATGGGTCTGATTGTCTGGGTTTATAATTTATAATTTTAACACTTCCTGCTAATGGCATCTGATTTTCCCGAGTTCTCAGGATGTGATGAAAGCCTTCAAAATGCAGTATGCCATCTTTTGGTGTTAATAGCATCAGTCACAGTATATTAGTAATCAGATTTTTTGTTGAAACAATAAAATTATACAAATTCTGACCGAGGATTCCTATTGACCCCCTACAAAAACAGGGTTGAAGTTTTCAGCACACTGTGTGCCATCATATTCTTTGTGGAGACCTTCACCCGGACATGTTCTGCTGCCACCCATGGTCCCTCCCCAGGTCCAATCCCAGACAGGTTTGTACAGATCACCTCCACTTCCTAGGCACCAAAATTAAGGCCAGGACAGAGCTGCTTAGGAATTGGTGGCTGACCCAACAGACCTTCCCTTCCTGTCAGCAAGCTTTCAGGAGTAAACCTGTTTGCCAGAGGGCTGCAACAAGGCACAGTAATGACCTGTGGGTTTAGGAAGAAGTTCTCTTTAGCACATGTTTTGCTTCATAAAATTACAGAAATTTAATGCTTAAGTTAGTCCATGCTTATGCCCTGAAATACAATAAAAATACATTTAAACCATCCTTGACAGATTTTTATCTTAGCAGCTCAGATATTTATCTAACTTGATCCAACACTGTTCCAGTAAAATCAGAGGAGTAATGCAATATGATTAAGACACATCTGTCTCTAAATCTCTAGAAAATATTCAAGGGAAGACTGAGTCACTGTCGAAGACTACTTACTCTAGAATTAATCCCAAATGGACACACAAGGGAGTTTATACTTGCTATAACTGCAAGTAATGCAGTCAAGTATCCAATTATCTTTACTGAATCATGAAAAATAATCAGTCAAAAGAAAGATCACCCAGATAGGCATATTCATTTCCACCATGCAGAGCACAACCCAGCACATTTCCTATTTATGCAAGTACAAGTATTGCATTTCCTCAACTCTAACCATAATTGTTTGCCTAACCTAGACCAAACAGACTATGTAGCTCTTTCCCTATATTTTGTATTTTCTGGCTGATTTTCAAATGGGGGAAAAACCAATTCGACCCCTTCAAAAATCAGTTCTGGTTTCTAGTGGGATTCCTCAGAACAGCTCAAACTGACTTCATGAAAATCTCTGCATTTGTTTTCTCCATTTGCTTTTCCAGTGAGACTTGACTCAACAGAAATGCCACTCAGAAAAATACTTGGTGATAGAGGTCCACAAACTCTTGTGCCCATGAGAAGCCTTTGACATTTAAAATCCCAAAGCTGGTGCTTCCTTTTCTTTTGTGCATAGTGTTGCTCTACATTAGTGAATGTGTATACCACACAGACAAAGGGGTACTCATCACCTGCCTAGTGACCCAGAACAGCACAGTGACTGCAAAGCAAAGGGGAAGGGGGCTAGGGCAGGGGGAAAAGCCAGAAAGCAATCTTTGTCCTTCACTGCTACCAAGTTTATAATCATCTACACCCAAATCCAGGTAGACCCACTTAACATAAGTCATCCTACACTTCTAACAAGTCCAAAGTCTCCATCTGCTGCCCAGTTCTCCTCAACTCCTTATTTGGCGCTCATAATGCTCATTTTCCTCACTGGAGAAGCAGTTTATTTGGTCATTCCTCAGCACAAGAATGACCATACCAAGTCAGAGCAAATAACCACGCCTTACCACCTCCAATAGTGGCCAATAGGGAAAGCCTACCAAAGAATATAAAAATGAGGCCAGTGCATAAATAGTTCCCTACTGCATTCTCCCAGCCTCCAGAAGTTTTGGCTTAAAGAGGTCCCAGATCTTTCCTGCTTCCCACAGTTTGCCAGACTCGTAGTGATTAATGAAGCCAGCTGGGTAAGCTTTTCCCTGCACTGCAACTGAATATGACAGATGAACCTGAGGAGACTGTCCGATGCCACACAGCATGGCTGACAGCAGCATGGAAACATCAGTCATGCACCATGCACAGCTCTCTCCTAGCTCCTCTTACTACCTCTCAGCCACATGAAGAAATGCCACTTGAATAGACTGCGACTAGGGAAACGTACATTCAAGCCCCTGTTCTGCAGCTGGTTTCCTGTGCAAACAACAGCAAGGCACTTTGGGATCCTTTTTTTGACAATGTAAAGCTCCTACACAGGTTGAGTCAGAACAGTTTGGCTCCCACTTGAATCTCTCTAGAACAGCGTGTTTCTCTCCACTGAATTATAGCTGAAATCCCCTTTGAGTCCTCAACCTGTAAAAGGAGATAATGCACCATGCTGACTCTCCAGAGCTGCTGGGGAGGGAAGATGTTAAAGCCTTCTAGTGGTCAAGTACAAAGGTGAAGCATCTGTTGCCCTTACAGAAGGCAGCATCACGTGTAGCAGGCAAAGTGAGGTAATGGGTGGCAACCCTGTTCTGTGAAAACAGCTCGTTCTTTGCCACGCTCCCTCTTCGCCACATTGTGAGCAAATGGGCTCTCCCCCTATACACTTGGGACAAGAAATTTGTAATTGAACTAGCACCCATATTGGACCACACCACAAGCGGGCTGATTCATGCTGAGACTCTTCACACAACGCAAAGCCCCAATTTTGTCACACTTCCACCTGTGTGTTTGCTCTTTCCTAGCTATGCACAAAGTTGCAACAGATAAGCCATTTGCTATGCTGGGGTGAGAGTAGGGAGGGAGTGGGCTAAGGGAATAGGGGAGAAGGTACTTGCTTTAAGCTCATTTCTCCTCATCCTTAGCCCTGATGGAATTGTATTCTGCACACATGCTGAAACATTAGCATCGGCTGATTTGGAAGGAATATTGGAAATGAAGTGATAGCAGAGTAAATGTCAATGCATTCAGTGTGACACAGTGAGCACCAGATCTTAAACAGCTTCATCATTGTGGCATTTACTGTATCCTGAAATAATATTAATCCCACTGTTGTCCTTCTTGATGGAATCATCCATGAATATGGTTTATGGGACTGGCCAAAGTGCTAATAGGTTAAAAGAACGACCTATCCAGTGTTCCACTAAATTAAGGTCGCTTCATGGGATTTAATGAAACAAGTACTGTGTGGGGTTTCAAAGGACGTTCCTGTAATTCATGTCTATTTAGGGCTCCTGCTAACCAGAAACCTAATTTCTTTGAGTAAAATAGGTTTTTGTGAAGCCTGGCCATGTGAAAAAGCTTTAAAGGGCAATAATCAGAAGACCTCATCTGTAACACTTTGTTATTTCACATCAGTGTTTTGAAAGTTTGGGGGATGGAGTTATTAAAAAAAAGCCAACCACAAAACAATCTGCAAATTAATCAGAACAAATGTATTACTGCTATTTGTCTCTCAAAAATGCCTGGGTGGTTAACGTGAGACCAGGACACCATAAAGTTACAAATGGTATAGAGGCTTAATAAGGCAGAGACCCTGCCTCACAGACTAAATAAGTAAATTGGCTCCCACTTGCTCAATGAGGAGCTGATGCTCAAAAACTGTGGGCAAATGGCATCATCTAAGGCCACTGCCTCAGAAACAGAACTGTATTTCCTTCCCCAGTTATGTATGTATCATATAAAATACTGTCCACTATGGAACAAAATAATACCGATTTCCTATTAATTTCTATAATTTAAGGTCCAGCTTCCACCATTTTTTTCTTGTGTCCTTGATTCAGAGGAGCATCTACAGCATCTTCTACAAAATACTTCTGGAAGCCACCTTAAATATGGATGGGGCCTGCACCCAGCAGTTAACATCACTGAGCATCAAAAAAACAGAATTTTCTCTCAGCAATTTCTAGGCCTTTAGATTGAAATACTATACACTGCAATTATTGCAGCTTGTGTCCATGCTTTCAGTGTACCAAACTGAGGCTTGTAGAAATTAAACAAGAGCAGCCACAGCCTCTAAGGATGTTACAGTCTGAAGAGTGTTTAGACATATCTTGATGATTTACTCTGAAGCAAATATATCATCAGGATTAAATATATCTGACTACCCATGCACGAATAATAATCCATGGGAAGGCTTCAATGGGAAGGAAAGTGAAGAATAACTGTGCTACTGAGAGAACAAGAGACTGGTAAGCTGTGCTTACCAGAACTAGAATCAGGTCAAGACACCAGATGTGTTACCTGCTACTGTTAAAAGTGGACCTGTAACGACCACCACAGACCAAAAATTTTATCAAAGAAATAAATTCACAGTTGCCTCAGGAAAAAGTTAAGCCTTTCCATACTTTAGAATGCTACAGTCATCTTAGTGTTCCCCAGAAGTCCAAAACAAGCTAAATATCAATAGCCCACTAAATCTATGACACTTAAATTCAGATCTTGTATCTTTTTTCTAGATTCTGGAAATAGACTGCTGATACCTCTACTCAAGCCAAGGACTAATCCTGATAGGTACTTGACATTAACATGTGTTATCAGAAAAAGATGAGGAGGCACACTGCTTACATTTCCTAAGTCAGTGACTCCTCTCAAAGGCTTGAAAACATCTACTGCTAGTGCAAGCTCCTTGCAAAGGCAAAATCAGCAACTTCAAATGGGACATCAGACTTCTGCAAGCTGCAAAATAGCCATAGCTCTGCTGCCAAGTGTGGCCATGCCAGAACTCAGGGGCCCATCATCTCCACTGATGTTGTAAGAGATGCTGCAGGGATGGCAGTTACTTCTAGGAAGAAATGCTACTCTTCTGCTTCCCAACCTCCCACCTGCAGCAGGAAGGAGGTGGCTTCTCTTTGACTTTCCAAAGATTTTATTCCCAGATTCACCCCATTCCAGCACTGGTCCTTCAGTCCTGATAAAACAAAATCTTCACACTGCCAAGAAATACTCTCCCTGCCTTGCCCGCAGCATGGAGAATACCTACAACAAATTCTTGAAATCTAATATACATAATAACTTTTAATTCCAGCGTTTCAGTGCTTACCAAAAGCAACCTTTAATACCTTGGTAACAGCAATCAGTGACCATATCTGAAAGAAATCTCTAGACTAGCTACAGATATAGCATGCTCTGCCTGCCACCCACCACTGTGTCCACAAACCTGCCTTGGAGGCAGGCTCTGTATTGATCTGTCAGGTGTTCCCAGCACGGTACATGGAAATTTGAGGCAGCTGCCCGCTACTTGTTGGAAGGAAAATTTCCTGTGTGTACCAAAGGGACAGCCTCTATCTATGCATACGCTTTATTTGATTTTCTCACCTTTGGAAGGAATATGGTTCCCCCAGTCTGTCACCTTCACATGGACTCAACTGTAAGAGTAGACAGCCTTAAGGGATTAAGAAAAATAAATTCAGAGACAGGACAGATTGCAATGAAGGTTGTAACTTGAAAGAAGGTTGCAAAAAAATGTAATTACAAATTGTATTTTGCCATAGGTTATCTTCCTAGTAGCTCTAGCATCCACTAGGCAGAACCCTCAAGACATGCCTTAACCTTTACAGACATGATCCAGACCTTGGAGTCATATCCTATGAGGCAGAGATTGACTGGAAATGAGACCAACATATATCAAGTCTGCATGACAGACTAAAACACACACCCACCACAAGAAGAATAAAACCCTCTCTTGAATGTGTCTGCATTGTAAAAGAGAGAGGGGAAAGATTGATTTATTTAAACAGTACTTAACTAACAATAAACACTATCAAACCAAAGCAAACTAATGCTCAGCCATTAAAGCATCCATTCAATGGCCCATCTGTCATATTGTTAAGACCTTTAGAAGTTGTTTAACAAAATGTTAAATAAGATGACATTCAGCAGCACAAAATGCTTGACTGGCTAATGCAACAAAGAGGGGTTGGCCTGCTGGTGTTTGATATACTGCTCTGTGTAACAGGCTGAGAGATCTGGAGCACACAAGGGGGCTCCCAGGCTGTTGCTTTTTATCTCAGTGAGCAGTGCCAGAAAGGCCCAGAATCACCACAGGCCAGTGTCAGCAGCATCATGCAGCAGAGAGGAAGAAAATCCCAATGCAGATAGGAAAAGATGTACTATATAAAGAGAGAAAAAGGAAGCAGAAGTAACAAACTGGCCTTTGATAGGGATAAGGAAGAAAGCCCCAAATTATCATATTCTTGGTGACCCATTGCTGTTCCAAATCCAGTTCTTTGGGGTTTTTTTCTCACTCATCTCATAGCTTTTATTCTACATTTGACAGTAAGGTTTGATGGATGTGCTATGAAAATACTTCAGATTGGTTGTGATAGACTATTTAGTAAATATCTAACAACTTCAAAGGTGGATGCAGTCAATTCGGCAAAGATACATGCAAGTTTTTTGTGCTTCCTTTCTTACGTGAGAATAGATTGTTCTCATTCCACTTTGAGAATAGTGACCCTCATGCAATATAACTTTTTAGGAACTGACTGCATTGATGCCAGAGGCTTGTACAGCTTCAAACCTATCATCAGAGTTAAGGCAGTACAACTAGGCAAGGTAGGCAATTAGAAGGCTTCCTGCAGTAGTTGAAGAATAGATAAAATATTGCCCTGAAAAAGCCCTTTTCCTAAGGAAAAAATCTTTCTTTCAGATCTGCAGAAGGAAGAGAAGGAAAAAAGTATTTTAAGCTTAGATACGTAAGAGTTTTCACAAGACACTACTGGACAGCTCTATTGTCACAGATGATGCTCCCGAGCCCCAAATGCCAGCAACAAAAATAAGAATCTGTGAAATGCAAATAGCAACATGTGAATGACTGTTAAAAATAGGAGTACAATTTTCTTTTACAATTTAAATCCTTCCCCTGGCATTACAAGACCTTTTTTAAAGCTCAAGGCTTCACAGTACTATGAAATGTAACCCTTTGTCTACTGGTACCCTTCAGTATACAAGGTTTTTATTTCCCATATTCCCTGCCAGCACACTTCCCTTACCAGCGCTGAGAAGAGAGAACCCAGGAAGCCCAGCTGGCAGGTTTAAATTTCTCAGCAGCTCAGCACTGACAGAAAGTACAGAGGTCCTTGGAAAATCCAGCCTCAGGTGCCACAGGCAGAGGTACCCGGTACCACAGATGTCTGGGTTTTGTTTCAGCATGGTGACAGCTAATAAAAGTATAGTAGTAACAGGCAGTATGGAGCTTATGTGCTAGTGCTGGACTATTGTCCACATAAAGACACCCCTGGTAGTCACATCAGTAGAGTAGCACCGTGTTAAACTCTAGGGTGGAAAGTCATAACCTAGAGAGCCTACTGATGTTTTCACTGATCTTCAGTGGTAGCCAAATACATATAAGGATGAACTATGATTAAAACTGACCAATGTATCCAGGTAGCTTATTGATTTAGAAAGTATTCCCTCTGAAAATACGCTTCTTATCAAGTGTTATTTAATACATCCAGACTGAGATACAATAAATCCTAGACAACAGGAATTCAATACATGTTAGCAAGTCTAGATAAACACCAACTGACAAATGCAGAGAGTTTACCTTGGCTGCTAACAGATAGTAAAATTGCAAGCCTTGTTCATGCTGTGATTGATAAACAGATTTCTTATCCACTATGAATACACAATGAAAAATAAAAAACAAAACAAACCACTGTTTTCCCAGCCTGAAGTACATTCTTAGAAAGAAAGAAAAAAAAAAAAAAACACAACTCTAGAACCCAAATTGTCTGCCATAAAGGTGCTACTCTCACATGGTGGTAGTGGCACATTAAGTATGAACCAGATGCGGACACAGCTTCAGCTTAACAGCAAGAGTGATGGGGAAACCACACAACGCCTTCTTCTCTCAAACATCCTCCCACAGCCTGTTTCTGCCTCAGCAAGATCTATTCCAGATGAATAAGGGACCTGGGAAAAGCAAGCAAGACCACAACAGTGTTCTGTTGATGACGTGAGCAAATAACCATATATATATATATATATTCACTCCTTTCTCACTGAAATTATCTTGGCTGTCAGTAAAGAACACTTACAGGAACATCCCAGAATGATATTTTCCAAACTAAGAGCTCTAAAGGTCAGCCTTCAGTTATATCCAATTCAACATTACCGTGACTGTGTCACCTCTTGGGAAAGGGGGAGGGATTCTTCAGCAAAACATATGGCAACAGCAGTTTATTTTATCACACTGCTGTATTGTTTTGAAGTGAAAGAAGGCTTGTAGGGAGAGACAGTATCTTTTATTAGACCATCTATTATTGTTTCTTCCCCGCCCTTTTAGAAGTAGTTTATTTTATGGGTTAAGGGTGACTAGAGCAGAGAAAAGAGCTCTGCTGTAGTACTTACAAACACAGGAAATAAAGATAAAAAGGAAAAATAAAGAAGAAATAAAGTAAGACGGGTCAATCTATTCAAAAGCTGGCACATGAGGGTTTTATTAGAGACATATACTGGCAGAGTGAGGGGAAAGAACACACAGAAACAAAAAGATTCATCCTGTACAATGAGTATCTGACTACAGACCGATTCAAAGAGCCAATCTAAAACTCCAACCAAGTCAGCAGAGAGATTCCCACAGATGCCAGTCCAGCCTCTCCTGTATGCAGTTTTCAGTTACATAAATATTGCTGTGAACATTCAAGTGAGAAAGAGGAGGCTATGTCCAATTTTGGACTTTATAAGCCTCCCAGTGCAAATTATGTAGAGGAATACCAGCTAGCTGTCTTCTGTGTGGCAAATATGTCAGCTTTTGACACAAAGGAGAAAAGAGCATTGTACTGGTCTTTTTGGTTTTTCCTCCATTTTGGGAAATATCTTTGCACTTGTCTGCCCCCCAAGATACATATGGCAATGAAAGCTTTCTACTTCCAAGCTCACCTGAATAACACCACGCAAGATGACAGGAGAGCGCCAGCATGTGGAAGCTGCATTGCTACAGCACCAGGGAGAAACTGGCTCCCACTGCAGATTCTTTGCTTGCATGATCATTAGTTAACTTCAAAGAAGCGGCTGACAGCCTTCCACAGCGCATGAAGAAAGCTGAAAAGATCAATTACAAAAATGATTAGTATGCAAACTATACCCGGGTTCTGCAGGCAGCTCTTCCTCAATAAGTATATCAGAGACCAAACAAAAGGATAAATAAATCATCCTAGCCTCTGTTTACAGCAGAAACAGCAGTCAAAAAGAAACCTTTAAGGACTTTAATTCTGTTGGAAACACATTCCTCTTTTCTATCACATATATTGCGCTGAAACTTAAATTAAGCTTTTAAAACTCGAAAATAAGAAAACTCATTATCCCCTAAAAGGACAGATTTCCTTCCGTGGTGAATTACTCATCCAGCTAATCTACCTAGTTCCATCTCTTTAAAGCAATCTTGCTCTCATCAAAAGTTGTCATTAACTATATCTGTGGTTTTTGTTCCAGGGACAAGGTAACACTTTTTTACAATATGTGTGCTTGCATAGCATTAATATGATGGTTTTGCAGTTGTGGAACTAGGTACGTACCCAGGACCTTTACTGTAAGTAATACTGTAAATACTATTTTCATGGACCTACAATGTGGGTGTTAAAAAAAAACCAAAACAAACCAACAAAAAAAAAAAACAAAACAACATACCAATTTCTCTGTAATGGCCAGTTTTCTGAGCCTCCCTCAACCTGCTCAGTGGGTTATTGATAGGATTGTACCCTTTATAGAACTGCGTGGGTTTTCACCTTTAGAGACAGAGTAAGAGTTTCTCAGGCTTAGCTCTTCTCTAAATATAGCAAGAAATCTGGTTTGTAAATGCATCAGGCAACCATGTTCCTTACTAATATGAACTAGTGCAGCTGCACTGACATCGATAGAGCTGCACCTATTAATAACAGCAAAGGAACTGGGCTATAATAACATGCTATTAAGGGCCAGTAGGTCTCATCAGTCCTCCCCTAAAAGAAAAGAAAAAAAAAAAAAAAAAAGAAAGATTGAAATACAAAAGCTGAAAAACAGCTACGATGACTGTATCATCAGGTTCCTCTTTCAGGCAACTTATGTGTGATTGTTTAACCTGAAGTGGCCTTGGATTAGCACGAGAGACTTAGAAAACCTGCAAACCACATAACGGGTCATTCATCCATGAGCCTATTTGATTCACACCATTTCAGAATTAGCAGAACACATGCTGACTTGGTACACTGCCTCACCATAAAGACATTAAACCAGCTGTGTAGCAACTGACCAAGAATGCCTTTTCCCAAGCACGTTCCTTCTTCCTGCTGAACTATTTGTTATATAGATAGGTCTGCTGAAAGGTTACTGAGCCACACAGCTAACAAAAATGCACATAGATAGGAGCTGCATCTTTGACTGCAGGAGAATTCCTCATATCCATGTTGAGCCACAGAGAAGCTGTGCTGCTGTTAAATGGCTGATTAGTTTATTCTGCCAAACATCTGAGAGCATCATTAGTTACACAAATGGCTTGAATTATGATCAAATGAGCTGAGTAACCTGCTGCCATGAAACGCCACGCGAGTCCTGTTTTACCAGATCTCAACATGTGTTACTCAGTGCGAAGCTGCATCTCCTGGCTCTGTCTGATGGCTCATCCAGGCCAGGGTTCAAGAGTCCCCATCCCCATCCTGAGGACCACCTTTCCTACTAAATTGTTTTATCCCAAGATTGCCTCAGCATATATTTCCACCAGACAAGAAGGATTAACACAACATTTTCAGACATCTTTGCTACTTCACTTTCACACACTGCTTTTGACAGTAGGTATATGGATATGTTGCTCTCCTCTTTTAGAAAAAAAAAACCCACATTTCCCTGTTGTTTGAAAGCTCAGTTGTGATGGAAAGGAATTAATGAGATCAATTTGTCATTTTGCTAAGACAGGAGCAGGCTACCTCTGTTAGACCACAGAAAGAGGACTCTGCACAACACCAGCAGTAAGATTTACCTCCCTCTTTTACTTTTTGCTGCCACTCCTGCAACCCAACCACTTATAGCAAAGAGGCTCTGCCATAGATCAAGATACATCAGCTCAACCTGATTCCAACAGAAAAAAAATCGAATGCCAGTATTTCAAAGCATCAGTCCTCCAGTCTACTTTCACTTTTGAGGGCTGACACCTGATGTGCTAAGTCCCAAGGGTGAGTAAATCCCTGTATTCCAGCAAATGAGAGATTCCTGTATAAGCAAAACCATCAGTTCCAAATTATATTGCCTCTACTGGGTCTCTAAACCCTTTACTCAGAAAGTAAAGTATCCAGCTAGTATCACTCAGAAATGTGGGATACTCCCATGTACTTACTTTTGTCCTGTGAGATACTTTACAGGAGATAGCCTGTACAGAATCAACATGGCAGAAGAAAACCCTGCTGTTCTCAACCCAGAGACAGTGAGACATTTTATCCTGCAATACAGAACAGTGCTTCTCTGCACAGTTTACCCCAAAATTATTGCATGGAAAGGTATCAAGAAATACACAGAGGTATTGATGAAACATTTGTAAGGATAGCCAAAAATGAGTGTGTTCTTTCTCAGTTTTACAAGTCTCAAAATTAAGTTTCATTCTCACCTCTGGGAATAAATGGTTTCTAAAATCTGAAGGGGAGAAAAGCATCACACAAAATCCACTGCTGCCACTAAGAACGGTTACACTCATTTAGCCATGACTGATCAATCAAGAAGCTCCGCAGACATTGCCATGCCAGCACTGTCAGGCAAGAAATAAGCAGCCAAGTTCATTCCCGAGATCAGCAAAGAGATAACCAGGCTTCACACATGCATGAAAACCTGTCCAAAGATGAGCTACTGGAGGAGGAAGAGCACAAAGCAGCTTGACCTCCTGCACATCCTGGGACATATGCACTGAGGGCACTGCTTTGTGACTAAGCTGCAACATGCCCATTTCCAGCATATGCGCAGTGTACAGGGTGGCTTAGTGGCTTGCTTTGGATGATGACAGAAAGGACTTGGAAAGATGTGTTTCTTTTGCTAATGCAGAGCCATGCTCTCTTACTCAGATACACAC
The DNA here is from genome assembly GCA_013401275.1 of Pandion haliaetus. Classification (NCBI taxonomy): domain Eukaryota; kingdom Metazoa; phylum Chordata; class Aves; order Accipitriformes; family Pandionidae; genus Pandion; species Pandion haliaetus. Next base: position 34,456 of record VYZV01037721.1, on the reverse strand, counting down.
AGAGAAGTGATGCTCTGCACAACTCCAGCGAAAAGGATCCTCCCTCTTGTCTCACCATCTCCTCCTCCTTGCACTGAAGAAGCTCTGCAGCAATTTAGGAGTGTGGGAGACAGGACAGCATTTCCCCTACATCCAGAAGTACTTGACCAATGGACACCATTTTGTATCTACCACATACACATACTCTTGTACAAATCCCTGCAAGTGCACTGGCAGAATTAGTGACCTGTCTCATACTTTTTTCCTTCCTGTTTTCAAGCTCTTCCTGCAGAGAGCACCTGAACTCTGAGTATAGCTGAGCTAGAACTACAGCAAGCACCTGGTGAAATGCTGTATGTGTTATTTTGGATCATCGGATAAAACAAAATCACAACAAACACTATTAGCTTTAATAACAGTGAGTCCAAGATTTAACTGTATTGTACTCACGTAGCTGGGACTTTTCTAACAAGAGCTTCAAGTGAAACAAGTAGCTTCTGTAAAAATAAACTTGTCATTCAAGAAATTCCCATTTATTTCTTTTAGAATAATCAGAATGAAACTATCCAGTTTCAAGGTGGATTTGCTTATTTGAGTTCACCTGATCTACTGCAGTGCCTCATGACATTTCAGTTTTCAACTACTACACCACTGACAGAACACACATACAATGGTAACATATATGTATTCTGGAAAATATATTAATTAGTATACTATTAATAACTAACATGATACAAAAATACCACTTTTCTTCTGCCAGGAATACTTTTGTTCAAAAATATGCTCACAGATCATGTTTAATTGCAACAGCCTTACATAATGTACAGGGGAAAAAAAGTACACCACAAATAAATAGCATATTTTTAAACTCCAACAATTCTTACTGTATGAAGACAAGAGAAAGAATCTCAGTGGTATTTTCATGCCCAACACCTGTAGGCTCCCAGCCCATAGCAGCAAACTTGCACCAGTCACTAAAATCAGTTGATTCATTTTCTGCCATAATACCTTTTTCTATTGTTGATGAGGAGACACTTCACAAAAATAAAACCATGGATCTTCATATTCCAAATCACCACAGATCCAAAAATAACGTTTTTCTCCACTGAGAGATGGAACTAACAGGTAGAGTTAGTCAATAGCTGTCTTTTCCACAAACTCACCCTTTCAGATTTGTAAGAACACTTTCATTACCCAGCTCATACAGTGCACTGCAATTGAGATACAACTGTTTTCATTCATTAGAATAGATTAGCAGTGCTAAAGTCCTGATCTCCTCTTCCTGACAGAATAAAAAGTGTGATCAGTAGAATTATGCTCACTTAAATGTGGAGTAAAAGAGTGACCACGCCTTGCAAATTTGCTGCTAATATATTTTCTGCTATTGCTGTGTGTTATTATATTTATGGATTTACTATGGCTTCTAAGGCGATATGAAAGGACATCTGGATCAGGCACATATCCAGAATAAGTATTCTTCTTGCAGCAGAACTTCAGCATCTGTTCCATATGTTATTTTATCTTGTGTACTGACTGATTTCCAATAGCACTGGATTTTGCAGGGTTTACTAGAGTGCTATTAGAGGGCTTATCAACATGTTCCTCCACTTAGAATTCAAAAACCTACTCAGCATTATGAAACATAAGTTTACAGCTTTTTTCCTCCCAAGAAGCCTCTCACTATTGCAGTTCTGTATACTGTCACTCCTGTCTGCCTTTGCATCCCTGTGGTTACAGACAGAGCAGACATCAGTTCTTTTTCTGCAATGGTCTTACAGAAGTCTTTGTTCCAAAGGTTCTTAATGGAGCCCTAAGATATGGAGGCATTTTACTGTCAATAATCTGTTGGTGCTTAAGGGCATATTTTTCCTGCATAGCACTCTTCCATGTTTTCTTTTTGATGCCTCTGAATGACCTGGAGTAGACAGCCAGTTCTAAGTAGACTCTGAAAAATTATCAGCATCTAGATAGAGAACACAATGCTGGAGAGAGGTTTGCCAACAGAACCCCAAAGCACATCATTTTTATGATTTCCTTTAATTTTTTTTCTGACCTTATAGGAAAGTCTCATTAGATTTCCCAAACTTCAGATGTTCTTTTCCAAATATCTCCTTTTAAGTTGGCAAATGACCAGAGTATTGCTTGCTTTTTATCTTTCAATTTCTTCAGCCTTTCCAGTTTGCCAGCATAATTTCTTTCACACAAGAAGTTTCAAGGAGTACACTTGGAAGTTTTATATCAAGACCACTTTTCAAGATGCAGTAGTTCTACAATATAAGCTGCTCTGCAGACAGGTAAATGTACTCATGCCCTTCTTTGTATCATCTTCTCCTTCAGATATTCCCTGCCTAGTAAGTTTTCTCCTCAGTTTGTTTTCTGCCTTGCATGTAAAAAAATTGATTCAGGCTTTGCTGGACTTCAGGATGTTATCATCCTCTAAGACTTTATGTTGTTTTCCACACAACATTCATTATTCCACCACGTATCTACACTCATCTGACACCCACCAGTCTGTCCTACATGTGATCTGAAACACTTTGCTCTATGAAGTGTTCATCAACTAAACTTCTTGTCTTGATCTCACACTCTGTTGCACAAAAATTACAAGTACTCGTGGGCGTATTGAGGAATTCAAACTGATCACTGTCGCACCTACATCTTGTCTCTCCTGCTTGAAGACAAATGTTTCATTTACCCTCCTTTTTCATTCTTCTGTTTTTTTTCTTTCCTATAAAGGCATGATAGTGAAGGCATTTTTCAAAGGCATTTTCATCTCCACAAGGGATTTTGCTAAGCAGTGAATCATAAGTGACATTTACCTTCTCACCCACATAGTGCAACCAAAGTGCAGCTTGTCATTTTGGTCACCAGTTTCAAACTGCTGCCAAAAGATTTCTGAACCAGCTTGTCCACTGCTGCACCACTGTCAACCCGAGCTCCCCCACACACACCTCCAAGTATGCCGTGTTGTGACCATACACAAGGAGAACGCTGTACTCCATTTGGGTTTTCAATCAGTTTCTCCCACATGCCACTTTTATGTATTTTTCTTCTTACCAGATCTTACTCAAATTTATTTCCATTTGCCTCCCCCAACTGTTTTATGTAGCCTGCCTACTGCATGCTTTATGACTTCCTCCCCTTTTCACTGCAGACTTCTTTACCCTCTCAACAGTCTGTGAGTGGAGCTTGTATCAAAACATAATGACTGGTTTTTTGCTAGTTTCTTTCACCCTCAGTAAAAGACAAGCACTATACATCCCATACATTGATTCCTCTCACATCAAAACCTCCTAGTAAGTGTGGGAATATGATTACAACTCCACCTTGGGCTCTACAGAGAGACCCTATCCACAGCCAAAAAAAATCTGTTGAAAATGTGCCTGCATACACACACGCTATCTTAACATCTGTGAAGACCAGTCAAAATTGCCAAACTAGCAATGAACTTCAGATGTCTCTAGTAAGGCTCCCAACAACATGTTGCCCTCCAGGAGTGCTGAAGGAAGGATGTCAGCCATCCTCAAGCTTTCACAGCCTTGTCACCTTACCCAGTGAAGGGCAAGGGTACATGACAGCGATTCCTCCCAACAGCGCCACCTGTGTTTCACTCTTACCATTGCCAGGTGAAGCTGAGGGTGCCCAATGTGTCTCACCAGCTTGGTGGACCATACACAATCATGTTTTGCCCTCCAGTTTAACTAACATTGTGTTTTATTTAATGTCTTTTTCCAACACCTTGATCTTTGACTTGCTGTTCCATTTCTGGGTTATTATGATTATTACTACTACAGGAAGAGTAACCTGGTTCATTGAAACCTAGAGGTCTTTCAGTTGCCCACTCTACTGCCCTCCAATGCACATTCAAAAAGTTGATGTTTAAATTTTACTTGTCAAGGCATGGGATGGTTTTGTGGAGTTCACTGGGGATTTTTTTAATTATTATTATTGTTTTGGCTCTGCACCTACTAAGGAAAAAAGACCAGCAATGGAAGGGTTTTCACCTCAATACTGTGAGTGAAAGGATTATGTAAACAACTGGTCTGTCTGGAAAGAGGGGCCTTGACAGGTCCCATGTTGTCAAACAACAATTGTGACTTCTTGCATTTCAAAAGTCACGCTCAGATGGTTTCATCTGAAACCCTCTGGGTAATAGTAGCCTTTTGAGGTTATGATATCTCTGGATGGAATTCAATAAAAGAAATTCGCTTTCAATTGAAGCACTGGAACACCGCCAGACAGCCCCAACAATGCGATACGTCTCCAAAGAAAATTGGACTGATCCCCCCCCTCCTTTTTTCTCCTCCCCTTTCTATTTCTCTCTCCATCTTTATTTGTGCTTTTAACCTTGTTTGTGGGTTGCTTTTTTGATATATTTCCTCTCCCAATAAGCTTGGGATGCTGAAGCTTTAAAAAAAAAACCAAACACAAACACTTGGGACTGAAACAATAGTAGCTAGTAATATAGAGACACAGACGCTCACAGCAGCAACGACAAGTTGCTCTCAATAGCTGACCTTTGCCATATACGTGAAAGGAAATAGAATAGAACCTCTGCTCTAGGTGAAGGGGGGATATTATTACAACCACCAGCTTCCTAGTCCACGTTAATAAGGCTGGTTGATGTACTTATTTATTTAGTTTAAGTCCAAAGGAAGGGAAAAAGCTCACAAAACCTGCCTGACTGCCAGAGGCAAAAGTGTTGGCTTTTTGCTTGGGTTGTCATTCACTCTGCCTTGGGATTTTTTTTGCCTTCCCCACCCCCCACCCTCCTTTTCCCTAGGTTTGGCAAGAGCTGCAATTATCCTTCTTCCCTTGTTTTTGATCCTCTAAGCAGATTAACGGGCATGCATAGTTGGGAGGCAGAAGATGGAGAAGGTGCATCAACGTTTTCTCCAGTATTTTCTTACTCAGTGATCTACCTCTTCTGTTGTTACTACTACATGTGATTTTCTTTTGATTTCCCATCAGATCAAATGGGCATAGGAACTGGATAATAAAAAAATAAAAATGCCATGCCTTGGAAACAGACCATAGATCTGTTTGGCTGACTTTGTATTGAAGTTCCTTGTGGTTTGCATTTGATTCACCTTGGGTTGCAAATCCCTTCTTTTGTCTTGGTCCTATAATGATTTACTCTTCTTCCATTAGGTTAAGATTTCAAAACCAGTAAAGGAACAGCAATGTTAGGAGTTAAAAAACTCTGACCTGGTTACTCTCCCTACAGCGTTATTTGTCCTTTTATCCCTCCAAAGCTCACAAGCTACATAGGTTCAGGTCTGGTCAAGTGTCAGCTGAGAAAACAAGCTGGGGGGGAAACAGGGGGGCAGGGAGAGAAAAAAAAAAAAGGGTCATTTGTTCCGTACATGCTGCTCTCTTCTGATCAGCTGAATCAAAAGAATGGTAGGGGATGCACAACCACCGTCTTTGACAAGAAATGTCAAACCAAATTCCTGCCTCACTGGGATCCTTGGGATCCACTTACACTTTTAAGAGAGTTGCCTGATTGCTGGCATCAAAACCAAATCTAGAATGCAAACTTCTGAGCTACAAGTTTAAATGCGACTCTCATTTCAGATTATTACATTTTTAACCGTTTTCCCAAAACTGTTCGGTACATACTATTAAATAGCTGTGATAGGACCCACTTATTTCATAAGAGCAGTTGCAGCTAGAGTTCCTTGCAAAGACTTTGCTTACACAAATTCAGAGTGTCAGCAATAGCATTAAACATACCTGATCATAGTTAACTGGAGAAAATTATTTAGGTACTGCAGAAGCAAGCAGATGGCAGCTCTGGATAAATCTGCACACACAAATATTAAAGAGGGATTACAAGTCTCTAACACACAAGATTTTCCCCTAAAATTCTCAGAAGCACAAGAAAATTAAACAACTGCTCCAAGCTCACCAAACAGCTCAGTGACAGAGTGAAGAACACTTCCCCTTTCACACCCAGTCCTGAAAATACATCACCTCCTTAGAGTGCAGGCTTGGTGTAACAGACCTTCCCAGGGGCTAAGGTATTAACTAGGTACTAAAATATTTAGGTGCATTTACTGCATCTCATAATGTTGGATTTAAAATTCCTTCTAGCTAGCAGTCTTTATGCTCTCATTGTCTCAAGTTAATAAGTAAATAAAATATGCACATGTGCATCTGACTGCAATGAAAAATCATGGAAGTATATTCTGCTACTCATACATTTGCCCTGTCTTAATTCTCCAGAGTGCTAGAGTCTATTTGAACTGGATTTTCTTGTTGTCATTATACTTAAGTTAAAGAAGAATGTCAATTCTCTCCTCAAAAGATTTACAAAAAAATACTCATTTGTACTTTATGGACAAACTGTCACTCTCTAGAACATTTTCCCCCTTTTTCCTCTTTGCAGGAAATACCATTTACTCACACATAAAAATATATTCTAACTACCTGTATAATGCATAGGAGTGTTCGAAGAACAATATTCGAAAATGGTAAAAAAGAAAAAAACCTGCAAGTTTAAATCACTGCTGAGATACTTTCCTAGCCTTTTTAGTATTTGAAAGATTTTAACTTTGTTATGGAGTACTAAGTCAAAGCTCTCCAGGCAGAGTAGTTCATGAGTATCTCATCAACATTCCCCCGTTATTTACCTGCTGCATTTGAAATTTTTGAAAAAAAAAAAAAAAAAAAGCAGTTGTAACAGACTTAAACATATAAGGCAACAGATTTGTCCCTTTGAAGCAATTCAGACATCTACAGTCCAATTATCTATGTTTTCCTGTAGCAATAATAGAAAAATACTCCTTGCAGAGTACAACATAAGGTGTAATCTGCAAAAATTTATGTTCTTCATTTTATTCTTTAAAAATAACCTTTGTCTACAGAAACAACAAGAATTTTCCATCGCTTCCTGCAGTGCCAAGCACAACCACTCATCAAGGTGGTAGGTGGTCTTACTGACTTTAACAGATTACCCATGTTCATGCACTTACTGGCCATGCTGCAATCACAGGTGTGGTGACCAGCTACATCTGTGCTAGCACAAACCTGGTCAGGTCAGATACTGCTGAGGGCAAAGAACAGCAATATGTTTTTTAGACTATCAAGTGAAAATGAGAATCCTGGCCTGGCTTACATAGATAAATACACCAGCTTCACGGGTGGCAAAATTTAGCTAGTGCTGATGCATCTATACACACTGGTAATTCTTGGATGTAGGCACAGGATAAATACTAAAGTTTGGCATCAAGCAACAAATAGGCGCATTCCTACTTACTAAAATGAGCACATTCGCTTCTCTTGCCTACATGGATTTTATTTGATTGGATAATCACAGTATGCTATTAAGAGCTCTAACATGGATCCTCCTCTATGTGAGGATCAAGGTACTTTCCTCCAGTACAATTTACTTCTTAATCCTAGCACAGCTTCTTCCAGTTGTCAACCCAGAGTGCACTATAAATTAAAATAAACACGCACTTATTTGTATGAAATTTCATCCACATTGCTAACAATTAAAATCACAATACCCTGTTGTCGTGGTTTCAGGTCAGCTCAGCCGGTAACAAAGCACCACGAAGCCGCTCACTCACCCCCCACCCCCTCGCCTGGCCACGTTGGGATGAGGAGAAAATACAAGGGCGGGCTCGTGGGTCGAGACAAGGACTGGGAGGGATCACTCCCCACTTATTGTCATGGGCAAAAGACAGGCTCAACTTGGGCAAGAAACAAAATCCATTTAATTTACTACAAATCAAAACAAAACACAAGGGTATTAGGAAGGGAAACCAAAGATCAGAACACCTCCCCCCACCCCTCCCGCCTTCCCGGCTCAGCTCCATTCCCGGTGCTTTCTACCTCCTCCCCCCAGCGGCGCAGGGGAACAGGGGATGGGGGTTGAGTCAGCTCGCCACACATCGTCTCTGCCGCTCCTTTCCTCAGGGGGA
>VYZV01037721.1:12815-26211 GCA_013401275.1 Pandion haliaetus | reverse complement strand
GTCCGACATTTTGGCGCTTCCGACAATTTTGGCGCAGCGAAATTTCCAGCAGCTTCTTAAAGGGGCCACCTCTGCAGACCCCGTCCCCTGCCACCAAGGAAAACCGCGCCACACAAACCCATAACACCTGTAAAGTTATAAAGAAAGGCCTTGAAGTCCAGACCAAGAATCTCATTTTCACCTTCTTCTTCCTTCCATACTTCAGGCTGTTAACAAACAAGTTATTCTCATAGCTGGGAAGAATATAAAGCCTTGCTTAGAATGTATAACTTGTACTTTACTCCCATGGACAAAGACAACTCCTTAGGAAAAGAGTGCTATGAGTTCTAAGCTGTTCAGAAGCAGAAGGGTCCAGGAGAAAAACGTTTTTCCTCTAGCGAAGAGGTCAGTCCATACTGACCCAGAATCCTGGATAGCAGTGTAATTTACTTACAGCATACAATACTAGTCCTAAAATTTAAGTATCTGGGAATTTTTATTAAGCTGGGTGTTTTAGCTCTGTTCGTAAGTCATTTCATGAGGAGAATTCAGATCCATTCCCCAAACTTCATGATTTTCTTTTAGGTTATTTTGTTCTAATAGACTGGATTATCAATTTGTGATCCACTAAGTTTTCTTATTCTTTTAAGAAAGTCACTGTAGCATAGCACTAAAAGTAATTTAGTATTTTAAGCTAGTGCAGAGAGTGCCCCAGGTGACCAATATTGGCACCAGAATAACAGGTCTGACTCCCATCATCCTGAAGTGTGGGCATTCCTGGGACCATTTCCAACCCAGACCTCCTTCTGAAAGTGTGAACATTAAGGCTGAAACTGTTCCAGAGTCTAACCTGAAAAAGAGTTTTTAAAAGCCTATAGTTACGCTTGCTCAGGCTTGCAAAGTCATTGTGAAAATTAACCAGGATAGGGAAAAAGTCTGCTTATACCACATTCTTGAAAAAGAATAGTGATAATAAAAAGCTAGATAAGGAAAGCAAAATGCCTACCCCTCCAAAAAAAACCAAAAAACACCAAAACCCTAAACAAAACTGCCCATGTACTATAAGCATGTAAGAATTCTGTGAGAATGTCCATTTTTCCCTCAGATTTTGACAAGAGTATGGTACGCCTTTAATTTTCACTTCTTGATCCATGTTAAAGTCGGCCTCCCTTTCTGCACATGTAAACACTGCTGCCCCAGCAATACTGAACTCAAGGAGTAAAGTGCATTTCATTTGTCATTCCCACACTACAAAGCTGACCATCTACTGGGAAGATACCACAAGACAGCAAATTCCTGCAAAGAAACGTCCAAGAAGCAAAACAGAGAACAGTCAAAAAAATCGTATTTTCCAGAAAAAGAATACCCAGAAAACAGAGGAAATTTTTGTTTTGTTCTTAAAAGACAATCTGGAAAAATAAAATCTGGAAAATAAAATCTATCCTATTTGTTGTACTAACAGTACTCAGAAGGGTTTTCCTTCCAGTACTGGTGGTTTTCCACATTCCCTTTTAAATCAATTTGTCCTTCCCTCTCATTATATGTCAGGTCTCCAGTACTGTAGGTTAGAAGAGATTGCAGCTACACCTGCCAGCATTGTCCTGCTGTGCTCTGCAGCCACAAACATCTGTTTATTACCCAGCTGTGCCAAGGAAGGAGCCTCTGTCTCCAGACCCTCATTTTTCCCCCTGTGCTTCCAGTACCATCCACTGTTCAGTAAACAGAGTGACTAGCCATCAAACAGCAATTCTGTGAGGCACATTATCACATCCAAGGCAAAAGCTAGCCAGCTAACAGCTCACACGAGTCACTCGGAGACTGGTGAAAGCACTCCTCTCTTCTACCACCACCTTCTGCTTCTGGAAAAAGATGTCTCCACAGCATGGAGTTCTCTGGGGCCAAAAGAGTAAAATTGGAAGTTAGAAATTCTCAGAATAAGAAAGAAGTACAGCAACTTTCATTGGAAATCATGCTTCAAAATCCCTTGGCACTTTTTAATCTCTATTCCATGAGATGATTCATCTCACCACCTATACAAAACTCCATCTTCATTTCAAAATTTATTAATCAATCCTCCCACTAAAAGCTAGAAGAAAGTTTCCCATTAAAAAGTCTTTTGATAGTAATAGTCTCTGCACAAAAGAGTTTTCATTTTTGTTGAAAAAGGCAAGCATGAGGGGAAAAGCAAACAAGTACAACCCACCAGGATGAAATATCCCAGCAAATCAGAAAACAAAAACCAACTAACTAACAGTAACATTGGCTTTACATACTATAGCCATTCCACTGTTGACCTCTCAGCCCTGATCCTCTAGGAACCTCAGTCTACAAGTGACCTTAAAATATAAGCCTGAAAACTAAAACTTCCCAACACAGTGGTTGCTAAAGACTTGAAAGATGTTCCTATGTCTCTAAATTTCCCATTGTGCCTCATACATCCAACCCACCTAGTGACCTAGCTGTCTTTCCCTTTCCCCAACAAGTCTAATGACCTCAACCATTTCTCTTACTTCACATCTCAGTCACGACATCAACCATCTTTCTCTGGCTCACTAACTGATGAAAAAAAGGTAAACAGAAATTCACTCAGAACTATGCAAGTAGTTACAAGGACTAGTTATTAATCCCATTCTTGGGGTGGTCACCTATCCTGCTTCTCAGCATCTATCTACTAGGTAAAGAGCTCAAAACTAGTGGAGATGAGAGTTGTTGCTACTCCCACTGAGAAGCATTTACCTTAAGCAGCAGCTCTTCATGCTCTCAGCTCTAGATGTCTCTGGCTTAAATACATCTGCCAGAAATAGGTCTGCTGGTAACCTTGCTAATAGTGCAACTTCCACATTTTCTCTTCCATGCACCAGGGCAGCCAGCAAAATAAATCAAGCTGAATTCATTTCTGTCTGCAAGAACACTTGTTATTTCACCCTTTGCCTTCAGCACTTAGCATGGAGATCCCAACATACCTTGTACACAAAGAACAGCCTTCCCTTGCCTTGTTTATTGAGGGCATGTTAGGCAATCACAAAGGAACTAAGCAGGAAAACTACTTTCCAGCACTGCTGATTTTGGGGTTGTTTTCCTGTATCTTCCCCCACCTCCCTCCCACCCCAAAATCTGAGCCACAGGCATGGTGCATCTGGAATGGCAACTGTGGTCTGCAGTTCATATGGATGACTTCAAACCGGGGCTCATGAGGGTGTATGAGGGGGAAGGAGGAAGTTAGAGGGAAAAAGAAAAAAAATTTAAAAAAAAAAAATCACATGGACTAGAAACGTAAGCTGCAGATGAAAGGTTATCCTTCCCTATTTGTTATTGTGTTCCTTCAAGGGACCCTGGCTTTCAGCTCTAGTTTTTGGACAAAAAACTCACCAAGCTTAATTTTAGTGAACTCATAGAACAGGACCCTAGGGATGATACAATACTCTGTGCAACCTCTAAAGAGCATGAATGACTAACACAAAATGACAAATTAAATTCCACCTAAACTGTCTACCTGTGTCCAAATATTCCAGCTTAGAGATTAAGTAATATCCCAAGTGGACCTGAGCTCTGGGCAAATGTTGTGACAAAGACATCCTTATCTTTCTGATTTTACTTTCCTTGTTTTTTAATCAGACTCCTTTATAACAGAAGTTGGGTCAAGAAAGGGATCTGTATTTAATTTCACAGAGGTAGCTCACTGGTCTCAGATACAAACTGAAAAGTATCACTTGGATCCGAAATCATTTATTGTTTGCTTTACAATCAACCCTGTTTGAAAGAGAGCCCCGAAACTCTCCAAGACTCTTTTAATATCTCTGCTTTAAAGTCCTCAAAATAACCTTTAAAAGCATAGTTCTTTTTACAAGCAAACTCAGCCATAAATACTGTACTTGAACCAAAAACTGAAAGCAGAGATCTCTTGACTTTTGCCATGAATCATTACAGAGCAAAATGCAGGCACAGTCTGCCACACATCCCTGGGATATGCTGGGGCAGTTATGTGAGGAACGAGGTTCAGAGAGTCCTAGGATTAGTGCTCTGATTTTCCAGTTCAAAACACGAGAAACCAGTAAAAGCTTGCCTTCCTATTCTCTCCTTCACACTACATTCAAAAAGATTTCACTCACAGCAAATTACTCCTGCCTACAAACTTGTGATTGCCTGCACCTTGTCTGGTTTTTTTCCCCCATCTGCAACAGGCCAACAGAAAAGCGAAAAAAATCTGAAATGGCAGTCAACATAGTTGAGGGTTCATCAAGAGTTATGTGATGCTGGTGATGGACAACTACAGAAGTTCTCCTAAATGCTGGGGCAAGGAATGGCAAGGAAGGCTGTGTGTAGTTTTGGCAACAAACATCAAAATGGCACAAAGCCCCCCAGGGTGGGCCCATTGCTACAGTGGTATCAACATTGCCCAAGAAATCTGGGCAACCTGGAATGCATTGACTGTATGCACACACATATATAGGTCCCTATAACACAACCTGACCAGTGGGACAGACACAAGCAGTGATCAGCATATATTCATCCACCAGCCACTGAGCTGCACATCACTTACTTCTCCTAAGGATCTGGGACTCAATTACTTAAACTGCTCTAATGGCCTCAAACCATTTAAAATTTGTTTATTTGAAACTCTCTCCAGCAAATTTGCAGTTCATATTTCCTACCTGCAAATGGGTGAAAAGCATAATCCTGCTTTAAAAGAAACTTTATTGGGTCTTACTGACATTTCACTGGAAACTTTTCTTTTTGAATGGAAGTTTATACACACATTTTTAAAAAGTATATCTCTCTGTAAATATACATACACATAAAGTATATAAATATTGAATTGGAATATGACCAGATCTATCGTTTAAGCTATGAGAGCAAAGTCTGACTGAAGTCACCTGAACAGTGATCAGGAGAAAAAAAGTTTTCTGCAGACAGGAACTGGTGAGGAAGCAGCTTCACACACATTCAGGGTGCTTCTGGTACAAACAGAGCAAAAGACAAAAGTGGCAGATCCTTGTCACAATCATTTTGCAACATTTCAAAATACTTACCATACTCTAATAACTGGTCTGGCAAGGATTGTATTTGCTGAAGAACTTCAAATACATAAGCTTATAAGTGGAAAATTACCTACAAACACTCCAGGTCTACAGAGACAATGAAGAAGAGAAAACTGCTATATAAGTTAAACCAGTGCTATTATAAGCGCATCATCATAGTAAGCACAGGGAAAAGCACCTGTGTTGTCAAGAGCATGCTTCTGGAAACCCTCTCTGATACACTGTATGGGGTGTGAGAAGGCAACTGTTCAGGCTGAGGTATTGGTGCTCTCCACATGTTTTCTCATTGTACAGTGCTATTCCAGAAGGGCAGAAATATCACATTCCAGCCTGTAAATTAGTAAGGGTGAAGATTCAAAGGAATGAAAACCTCACCTTCCTCTGGGAGTACAAAACAAGTCTAAATGCACCAATACTCCCTGGGAGAGGGGAACATTCATGGGGGTTTCCTTGTACTCTGGGAAAAGGCAAACAGAAGCAGCAGCTGTGCCCTGCATGGATTTGCTAAATCCACTGGCACATGATACTCTGTGGAAAGTCATGGGCCCTGCTCCCTCACTGCCAGACCCACGGGGAACGTGGATGTACTAGGACTCTCCACCCAAGGGCCTGCAGCACATGCTGCAGTTTCCTGCTTTTCCTTCCAGGTGTTTCCAGGACAGCCAGCACAGAGACACCCTGTCCTACAGCGTCATGCTCTGCCTGTGTGTTAGACATCACTACTGTGATTCTGGGGAAGCTGAAGCGGTGAGAGTCACTTTGCAATTGTCCAAATGGTTGGGAAGGATTTTACCTTTTTGACCTGCCACATGTACAGGGCAGGTATAAGGACCTAGCTACACCTTCAACAGGAAAGGAAGGAGGCCAATATTTTCTGGAGAATGGCTCCTGTTTAGGTACCTCAGCAAAAGAACAAAACCTCCACAACTTTCAGCATCCAACTATTCTAGCTGATAAGGGCTTTTTGAGTAAGGAAGTCCTTGGCCTTTGCCTGCTGCAAATGAGACACAGCAAATGTACAGAGCCAACACTTCCCTGGGAACTGCTGCCTACTGAACTTTGACAAAAATCCAGCTACCTGTATCCCGTATGGCACTGCCAGCTCCTTTTTCAACCCTGACCAAACGGTCCTCATTCAGCCAGAGAATGTGAAAGGTATGAAGGATGCCCTTCCTTCCAGGCCTTTCCATATATGCTTGGCCAAACCATAAGCAGACTTATTTAAAAAGAGCTAATGGAAGCTATGCATCAACCGCAGCTCACACAGGCTAACAGCCAAATGACTCTGTTTACTGTAACTTCTATGCCCATAGAAGTTTCTTTTGTTCTTAAAATAGCATCAATCACTGCAGAGTGGAGACACAAGGAAACTGAATACTACATATACATATATATATACACACACATTATCACAAATCCTGGGGCTTATACATAATATTAATTTTAATTATACTTTTAATTGATTTGCATATTACAGTACTGCAGCTTCTGTAGATCAATGAATATACCAATATTAGGTGTTAAATACGAATATCAAAATGCTCCTCTAATGTGTAATTTACTTCGGCAAACAATCTCTTCCTCTCAGATCATTACTATTGCAAATTTGGAACCTTATCTGAAAGGGTTTCCCTAACGTATTTCCTAGAAATTAAATTATTCATACAAATATGATTTACATTATGATTTTTTAATTTGAGTTGAGTGGCACTGTGGGAATGTGCTATTTTCTTAACTGAATGAGAATGAAAACTTGAGGGGAACATAGCAAGCTCTGAGTTAGAACGTATTTATTTTTATTTTGTTATTTGTATCCCAGTAACCGTGTCAAAGTCCCAGCCCAGGTCAAGATCTCATGGGCCAGGAACTCTGCAAAGCCATGGTAAGGAAAAGGTCCTTAAAAATAAAACAGCTTGCAAAATAAACACATGATGGAAAAAGGGGAGGCAAGACCCTGAGTATCATTATCCCCACCCTTAAAAGTAGGGATGGATATGCAGACTGCTGGAAGTCATAATGAGTTAAGCCAAGGGGTCTGAACTATGGCAAGAAAATAGAACTGGACTCTATTAAATGTATCATAGGATATGATCATTGTTTACAAAGGGAATATTTCTGGTACTAAAGGTCTCATTAATCTAGTGGAAAAGGCATGACAAGGTCTAATGGCCAGGAGCCAAAGCTAGGCAAATTCAGAGACATGAAGGGTGACCATTTCTAAAGAGGGAAAGTAGGCCATTAGAGTTGCGACACTGGTACGTAGGGACACAGTGACTTCTCCAACTTCTGGAGGCACTGAAATAGAGCTGAATGTCTGCCTAAAAAGGCAGAGTTGCTGTATCCCAGAAGTCGCAGGCCTCATGCAAGAATCACTACTCATATTGCACAGTCTGTGGTCATATTCAATGTCAAACTCTTCTGGCTTTAACCGAGCCAAGAGCAAGCTCTTGAATTCCAAACTTTTATCTCAGCTACTTCCTCCAAGAGATCACATAACCACTGAAAACATGCCAGAAGCTAGACAACAGAAAGGTGCCATCAACAGCTGCTGGTGTGAGACCATGCAGTGGAAGAGGAAGCAGGCAGTGGCAAAGAATGCAGGGGTCTATTTGTCAAGAATATCATGCCAATAGAACTTGACATTTCTAATATTGACAGCAGCAAAAGAAAACACAAGTACCCCACATTCCCTTCCTATCAGCTAGGGAGTGAAGAATTCCCTACGCCATTCCCTCAATTTACACTGTGAAGAAGGAGAGGGTCAACAATACCATCACCTTTGAGAAGCAGCACAGTACAGGTCTTGGGAATTCATCAGAGGTACAAACCAGGAATTAGCAGATGCGATCCATACACATGGAGAATGATTTACACCTGCCTTACGTGGGGAATGGGAAAGCACTTAGCAAGTCCCCAAACAAAGCTGTCTTGCTCAGGCAGCTTAATAAGCAAAACAATCTCTAGGTCTAGAGGAAAAATCCTGGCTTCAAGAAATTCATCAGGGGAGCTGCCATAGCAGCACAGTTTCCCCTCAAATCCTACTCCCAGCTGAGCCACTAACCTGCTGTATGACCTTGAACGTCCCTTCACTTCCCCAGGACTTTCCGTCAGCCTTTGCACGCCTTGGGGAGCATCATGTGACTCTTGCTCTACATATGTGCAGTGCCTAGCATAGCAGGGCAAGAGGTCCTTGGCATTTCCACGGTACAAATGCTATTACTAATACCATTCACAGACCAATCCTACTCCAGCAACCACCGTGTGGCTGGCTATCACCTCACTGAGCTACAGGAGTCCTGTTTTGGGGAACAAAAGTCACAGCACTGCTGTACCAGGAAGGATTGCTCATATGCTGGTGACAGGTGTTGATCTCTTCTTTGTATCAAACATGGAACATTACACTGCATATGCTGTTCCATGATGCCACTGAAATCATAGGCATTGCATTCAGAGAGTTTGGCCTCAAAACTGACCAGTTTCCTGTCCCATACACGGCCATTTTTTGAAGTAGCTGTATGGACACTAAGGGGAGGAGGGAAAAAAATATTATTGTAATAAGCAAGAAAACAATGCTGGAGATCAATCTGAGATCCAGCTGCACATTCTATTATGGGACAAGACAAAGCTTAAATACTTTCATTGCAATAATCCAAACAGCTCAAAGAAAGTTAAAAAGGACAAGTTTGGAGTTTTGGTGGGGTTTTTTTGCTTGGTTGGTTTTGGGGTTTTTTTTGTTTGGTTGTTTTTTATAAATGTCTGTCTTATAGCTGACCTGATGGGCAGAGAGAAATCACCTGCAAATGGCTTCATGATCTGCCATTCATGCAGCCCAGAAGAGTATGTGGTTTCTTTCAATACAAGGTTTTGGACAGAGCTAGTCTTAAAAAGTTGAGAGCTAACTTTCCGCTCCAGTGCCTTGCAGCTCAGTTCTAAATAATGGCCACCAAACAGGAACAGGCAGAGAAGAAACAAGTTTTAATTAGCTGTACAGTGAGGGTCTTTGTCCCACAGATAGATTTGATTATATCACTGATAACCTTCACAGGGCTTGTTATGGCATTACACTACGCCATTCTTCTGAGCTGAAGAAATTTTCCACACACCCCAGGTAGACTTAGCAGCAGTGAAAGAATAATGTCAGAAGTCCCTTCCAGATATTTTGGTGGGATTCTTCTGTTTGACTGAGTTTGCTCTACTGGGATGGAGCCAGGAGAGCTCATCGGTGGAGCTGCAGAGTGGTGAGTGGTATCAACACAGACCCCTGCCAACTCCTTGTTTACAGGGATTGTTTGTAAATGTGCTTAAAGGGTTTTTATGGGGTACATGAAGTGCTTTACATTGGCTCCTGAGAATAAGATCTGGTAGATACAGGGCCAATGTAGTCTGCATAAACTCAGACAAGAAAAACCAGCACTGGTATTACCTGATGTGCTGTGACCTTCAGGTGTCACCCACTATGATTACATACCCCAAGCCTCCACAGAATTGGGCAAGTCATGGAAAAAAATGCCTTAGATATAGAGCAAGCTGTCTTCTCCATGACCTCAGCCCCTCCACTGCATTGTTGTGCACTTGTGAGAAGTACACCTAGCATTGTGCTTCACTCCCCCTTGCTAGTGGCCCACATATGGCACCAGGCAAGGAGAAAATCAGAACCGCTGTCCTACAGCAATACTGGGAAAAGAAAGGTTTTGGATCCAGCAGAAGGCTTTTTGTATGAAGGTAAGTGATCCCACAAATAAGCATATGCAACTTAGATCATTCATTTCCAGTTATTGCACCAGCCAAGAACGAAAAACTTTCCTGTTCTACTTAGATAAGTAGCTCTAATTTAGTAGGGCTCAGACAGCAGTCATTAACAGCAAGATTCCTTCTCCCCTTCCAAAGCAGGGAAACCAGAAACCCCTTCATAAACTGTCTCCCTATAGGATACAGGAGATCTGATCCTCATAGCCCATGCACAGCTTATACTACAGGTGTAACTTCACTAAGGGATTAGCTCTAGCTCACAGCAAGACAGTTGAGAGTAGGAACAAGCATTGTCATCTCTTCCTTTCACTACTACTGGGGTAGATGGAGCCTTCAATGTGCTTGCAAGGAGGCTGGCTCCAGCAGTTAGTTATGTCTTAACTGCTATAAAAGTGATAGATGGCGGACTGCAATATTTGGTAACTTTGGTGATGAGCTGAGAATGACCCCATATATAGTAATTAACAAAAAATAATTTGGTAATAATATAAACATATCCTGAAGCAGATACAAGAGTCACATTTTGTTTATAACCATGGCTTCATCACTCCACTGGCCTTGTGATGTCCCTGGGGGAGGAAGAAACCAACAGCCAGTAACATCCCTGGACAAAGCACAAATTGCCTGTGCTGATAGATGCCTATGCCTGAGTGGGGCTCAGGGAAAAAGGTTATGTATTCTGTTCTCTGTATGTCCAGATATGGACATACAAAGCAAGGAAGAAAAAAATTACACCTTTGACTTTTTACTTCAGAGTCTGTTGTGAGTTCTGGCTGCTGTTTATCCTCATGGCAATAGGTCTCCATTATCATTGCCCTTCCTCATATACCCTTCACAAGGCTGTATTATTGCTGGTTCACGTATCTTGGCAGGAAGGCTGGGCAGGAGCTTCCTCTCCTTGACTCACCTCCCTGCTGGGCCCACCCATGTCTGCAGGCTTCCCACCCAAGACTGTCCAAATGCCTTTTTGCTGGAATTCAATGGGGCACAAGCTCTCCAAAGGGAGGGCCCAGGACTGCTGAACCAGTGGGGGTAGCATATGCCCCTCTCTTGTAAGAAGCAGCCAGGACAGTTCTTCCGAGGACAAGGACAACATCGTGCTCCTCTCAGCCGGACTCGCTCTCTTTCTCAGAGAATGCAACACCACAGCATCTCTAATGGATGCCTGCCAGGCACACACATACTCCTGACTGAACCCTGCTATTGTAGATAGTACAGGGTGGTCTAACCTCAATAGCTGTGGGGGACGGATTTGCGTTTACAAATCCCCCTCCCGCCTTCCTCACCATGGATTGCATCCTGCCTTTCCCTCCCCCGCCGCAGCAGTGACTGCCAAGCGCAGCCTCGAGACCATCCACAGGCCAGCAACAAGGCACTGCCATTGACTGCAACCTGATGGAGCCCACAATGCTGGGTAAAAACCCCTGGACATTTGCCCCTCAGTAGCAAGTGATTCCCCACCTCCCCTCAAAATACACACACCTCCTGTCAACAGCAGGAGCATTTTGGCTCTGTGTTGGAGGACAAGCTCAGCTTCCGGAGGGTGCAGTCGTAGCTCAAAACAGCTGTTCCCCATCTCCTCCAGGGAAGAAGCCCGTGGGCCGGATGGATCAGTGCAGAAGCCTGGCGCTGGCCTGCAGGCCACCAGTTGGACCACACGTAGTTGCAGCAGGCTGCTAGCATCTCCAATGGCGCTGAGGCAATGCACTGCTACCCCTTTGACTGCGGGTTTGTAACGATGTACTCACATCTGTAACACACATATAACATCTAGTCATCCTTTATAAATCAAGCTTTTATTACGAAGTCCTGTTTATGAAGCTATTCTGAAGCACGATCCTTTTCTCTAGGAAGAGGTTTTAAAGTCTTGCCTTTTCACACAGTGAAGAAAGGAATTATTTTCCCTCTCCCCCTTCTTCCTGCCACTGCCTTTCCATCAACTCTTCTGCACAGCTCTGTTTCCATTAATTATTCTCTCAATCTCTCTCTCTTCCTAAAGAATTAAAAAGTGTTTTGGAGAATACTATGGCTTTCAGCAGAAGTCGGCAGAAAAGCACTAGTCTGGGATCATTCAGCTCCTTAAGCATCAGTTTGATGTTGTTTGCCTAAGACTTATTTTAACTCCTTAGAGCAGACCTACTGATGGCAAGCCCAAACATTCATTTTTCATCCCAGTGCTATGCATATTTAGTAATGGGGTTTTTTTACTAGAAATTAGCGTGATGAAAAAGCAAAGCATACAGCTAAGATCACAATTACAGCAAATAATTAACCACTCAGGATTTAATATACCTCTCTGCAAATGTTTCTCTCGTATTAAGGCCTTTGGCAAATTGATAAGTATGGTAAATCACATAGCAAAATTAGCTTGGTCATTGCAAGGTGGGGGAAAGAGAATTCAGTTGAGATGTATATCCCAACTTCAAACTGAGGAACACTTTATCTCAGCCTTGTAACACCGCATAGCACTTTTTTATTCAACTGAAACACCCTAAAAGACAATTTTGCAACATTACATGTTGAGTGCATCTTCAGATACTAACAAAAACACTGTAAGATTATCTTCAGGGAGTCTGACTTTGCCAGTAAAAGTCATTGCATGCTTTAGTCATTTTCACATACAGCATTTATTCAATACTGAAAAAGCTTTCTGCTCCAATACCAGAATTATTACTGTTACAAGAAACGTTTTGCTGAAAAAAACAGGCAGAACCACAAACTGCTATATTATACTTCAGCTCAAGGTGTGAGCCCTCACTTACAGGAAAAGTTATCGGGAATTTTCAGACTTTCAGCAAGGTGATACTCTGAAACTCTTTCCAGCTTTAACCCACTTCCGTTCTTGCAGAAGAGTTCATCTTCTGATATATTTTTAGTTAAAGTAAGAGAGAGAACACTTTAAAGCTACTTCTTAACTATATAAAGAAGTTTAAGATCTTTTCCTCTCCTTTTTGCCCCAGTCCCAGTGGTTTTGCCATTGCTTGTGTTGCTGATTAAGCCTTTCTAAGCAGCACTTTGACCACACATTTGGCTCTTCATCTTCTCTTTACTTGGTCTCTCCCGCATCAGAACATACTGCTTTGGCCTCCAATAGCAGTTTGCTAGAAACTAAAACA
The DNA here is from genome assembly GCA_013401275.1 of Pandion haliaetus. NCBI lineage: Eukaryota > Metazoa > Chordata > Aves > Accipitriformes > Pandionidae > Pandion > Pandion haliaetus. The sequence continues at coordinate 13,328 of VYZV01037721.1, read as the reverse complement.
ACTTAAAAATATAAATGGCTGTAAAGCATTAGATTAACACTGGAGTACAGGAAATCAGAATGTTGTATTCTAATTAGTTGGCAGGTGGTTCATGATCATGATAAATTTCATACTCTAGTTGACACATTTTCAAATGTTAATGTCCTCCAGAGGAATAAACTGTGTTGTAATGACTGGAGTAATGGCTTCTAAGGTGAGCATTCAGCTTATTATGGTTTCAAGCCCAGGCACTCAATGTACATAGGTGCTAGGCTATGCACTCTACAAAAAGGAAGTAATTATGATCGTATAATGAAAAAAGAAGAGGTTTACAGAAAAGAGGTTGTGAAGAGGATCTGAATCATGGAGACAACAACCTCCTTCATCAGTATGAAACAATAGTTAATCAAGTACTGTATATAACATAGCAGACAAGCACTTGCAGGAATCCCAAGAGCCACAATATTCTGGATAATTGCAGCAAGTTTCTTGGTGGTTGTATGGTTTCAGCAGAAGTAAAACTCTAGTATCCTG